>PNEQ01124275.1:0-15245 GCA_003012365.1 Medauroidea extradentata | reverse complement strand
GCCGTCGACGGCGACGTGTAGTTTTGATGAGATTTTTTCCATTTCATTATATTTACTGGTTTTCAAGTTTTGTATGAAGTAAAATTATGCAAATTTTGACTTTGAAGTGACATTACGGGAAAACTGGCTGAGCTAATTTTTTTTCGTTAGAGGTAAATGTACTCTTCAGTAATGTCTACAAAACTAACACTATTTTATAGAAATATAAAATTATGAATGTTTCCCCACTGGAACGCCCTTAAGGCGGCCGCCTGGCTGGTGCTTGAACTACGTGCAGTGTGTTCGGGGGTTACGTTTTTTTTCTCAGAGACCAGTAAATATGCGTCCACAATGCTTATCTACAAAAAGAAAACACACTTAAGACTACTTGTGAATTTGAATTTCAAGACACCACGCACATTGGAAGTATTACTTTAAGGCCCTCAAACTTGTCTAAAATCGGCTTTTTCACGCGGATCTACAAGTACATTAGACTTTGCTACAGTGAAGCGTGTAATAAAATGATAGGGTCACCTCGTAAAGTCCCACAGTAAAAACGTTACGACGGGAACACTGCGCGCGCGTTTACGACTTTAGACGTAGAGGCGATATCACAATACATGCACCGGCCGACATCGCTCGTAGCGTCTCATCGATTTACGCCTCACACACAAACATACCCTTCACCAGGCGGCAGTCTTAAGGTGGCCGTCTGCCCAACTGCCGAACGGCGTGCAGAGCTTCGGCCGTTACAAGTGCTTTGAAGACGAAAGTGATGTCTTAGAAATAGCATTTAAAAATAGTACAAACTCGTATGTCCATTTCACCTCTTACAGTTTTCTGTAAAGTTAATTTTCACGCTGCCAAAATGGCGAACGAAAATGGGTGTTTTAGGCCCTCTTGGCGGATAATCTTTTAAACGATTTTGACGTGTACAATACACCTTTAAATATAATATTCTGCAATGGGATGACAGGGTCACCACTGAATATCTCATAGAGGGTAGTTGTCGGTGAGAAGACTGCACACCAGTTTAGAGACTTGCACATAGAGGCTAGGGTGAGGCGTGATACACATATTGTCTCGTCCTTACCGCTTCCGCACTTCAAGGCCTCGAACACGAAAAATACGTTCACCCAGGCGGCCGCTTCAACCAACAAAATTTTAGCGCTGGCGAGGTGCAGCATGAGGTGAGTATGAAGCAGCTCCGGAATGATAGAGCGTGGTAAAATTGAGTCCCCAGAAGAAAACCGCCTACCCTGCCAGGAATAGAACCCAGATAACCTATGTTGCAGGTGAACACACTTGCCACTACGCTCACCTAGACTCCAAGTAACAAATGAAAAATTTTCATTAATATTAAATTCGTTTTTATTTGTAAAGCACGTTATCGGACAGGCTTAAAACTGTGAAATAAAAGTGTTCTTAAGTGTAAGTACGCTCTTAAATGAGTTGAGAAGTTGCAGGTTGTTAATGAAAGTGTGCTATAAATTTGCGAGATGACTCCTAATTAGCAATGAGACGAAGTTATACATTCAAGTTTTCGTCTGGCGCAAAGTTTAAGGGATAAATTCGCGATTGAAAACTTTCACTGAACACCAGCATTTTTTGAAATCACCAAAACGAAGTAGAACTACGTAACGAATTTCCGGTTGTGATTCAATAACAAGATATGCAAACTGAACTAGTGGTTTCGAATAACTTTCAACTTCATTTTATAATGGGGTTGGTCAAGCAGTTTTTACATAGAATTCTTTACCATTGCAATTTTGGCTAATAAATAACAAAGTTTGTATCTGAAGACCCCAATGAACAAAAAAGGGTGTCTTGTCACAATACGCATACGTCTTTTTTTTTCCCCCTAGAGAAAATGAACACAGAAAATGTGCAGCCTTATATGTAGGCAACACGCGATATACTGAAAGTGACGGTGAAAGGGATTAGAAACTATTTTTTTTCACAGACTACAGATGTTGGTTTTACCTACCACACCCGAAAATTCGTTGTTTATTTCTCCCCGTCGTTGTTTTTAACTGTCAATTTTCAATTGCAAATTTCTCCCTTAAAATTTGTGCCAACCAAATTTGGATCATGTAATGCACCTAATTTTTACAAGGAATTATCTCGCAGTATTTGTAACATACTTTCATTAACATCCTGTGTGTTTGCTAGTCTAGTTCATTTTAACGGGCGAGTTTTATTTTATTTACACTTTCATCGGTACCAGTCGTTCCGAAACTACCAATTCGCTGGCTAGGACAAAACATTTACAGGCTTGTGAAGCTGTTCCGTTACTGCTATCAACAATGCCAGTACTGTTCAGCAATAAAGGTTTACGGCGTAATCGGCGAGGTGCATTCTTTCCGCATGGGAAATCCTCTGCGACGCAAGTGCGTAAACGTGGACACAATCCGACTAGCTGTCAAGTCGCTGCAGGTGTGCGTGTATCTCTGGCTTGACGGACGGAACAGTTACTCGGAAGTGCCGGCAGACAGGCCGGTGACTGGACAGGTGTGGTACCGAACACTATCCTTACTCAATGACCGAACGCAGCTGTTGGGACGCGCCCTCCTCCGCGCCTCGTCCCTACACCTGCAGTGTTTACATGGCGTACCGGAACAACCACCGTTACCTGAGCGCGCACAGCTAAGGTTAATTCTACTACAGGTTAGAAAGATCTGTGTTAAAAGTTTGTGGCAGTGAAATTTTCTGCCGCTTGAGCGCTGGTATCGGTAATGGGTGCAAACTGACCTATCACAAAGCTTTCCTGAATTTTAAGTTACACAAAGTTTACACTTTAAAACGCGAAATTGGTTTATTTTAACTTTCAAATTAAGTTAAATGACGTCCGTCATTTCCAAGCGTATTTAAATTTAATTTTACTACAGTTTCGTATTTTTCTGGTCCCTTAGCTATAGCAGCGAAACTAGCGGCAGAAATGTTCCCTGTGCCAAACCCTCCCATAAGAAAATACATTTTCTTTCTAACCTGTAGTAGAATTAACCTTAGCACAGCCCAAAGACGTTATAAAAAAATTAAACTGTTAGGCTGCTCTTTCGTTACATCATGACCACGGCCGTAGAAGAACAGGTCTGGACACTCGCCTATCTACCAATGTAGTTTTCTTGACCTCCTTGTTGTTTGGCTGTAGTTCGTCGAGTTACCGAGAATATTGTGTTTTATTGGCGCTTCAGTTAGGGCGGTCGGACTCAAAATCCGCCCACTTTTTTCCATTGTTAAATTTATAAAGTAAATAAAGATTGCTGGAGCCTTTTCTTAGATTTGTGAGCGAAGGAAGTATTTTATAAATTGATAAAAAAATATGTTTTGATAAATAGTTTATCATAGTCATTTAACATTTAGTTGTAACCATCCTTGCTTCTCTCGGATATTCTCCCACACGTTCCGTGTATCTCCTTCGAATGCTTAGTTCCCTAAACATACAGGTTTTTCTAATAATTTTTCTAATGAAATTTACATCCGAATTTTTAGTTCCACACGAAGAAGCATGTTTATTCACCTTAATAGTTTTCAGTTTTCAACTTTGGGGTTAGAGATGCGTTTTAAAAAGTGTTTCGATATATTAGCTATCTTATTCCTAATTTCAGACATATTTATTTGTAAAAATTTAACTGTAAAACTATAAATGGATAGTCTACATTCTTGTTTTCAAAATGGTGTTATAAAAGTGTAGGTTCACCGTTTTAAACCGATTATATTTGAATAGGAAAAGTGGCAAATTTCGCTACCTAGTGTTGCTCCTAGTGAAGCTTTTTCATACTCTGGAGGTAAATTAAAACAGCAAGCAATATGTTGACAATAACACCGCCTTTGTTTTCGGAACACTCAGTTGGTGCGTAGTGTTTTCGAAGTAGTTTTTGCTATGCAACTTTAAGGACGCAAAATAAAATACCTTCTGTATCTTTGAAAAAAAAAATCATGCATTTTTTAAATTTTGGTACCAAATTTAACCATTTTTTATATAGGATACCTTGTAGCCTACAACATCTTAATTCAGTGTGGACTATTTCAGCTCGGTAAGACATTTGGTTTTAGTGTCGTACTTAAAACTGTGACACATAGATTTGATATTTGACAAGCCATTATGCAAAAACTATGGCAGATATGAAGACACAATTTATCTGTGAAAAAAAAAAGATATATATATATATGTATATATATAGGGTACAAATATAAAAATAAAAATGTAATGATGATAATTGCTGTCTTCTGTGCCATGAAGAGGTGGACCCTGTAGTTTTATTTTTACTTGTAGAAAGTATAACGTAAAGTCAAACTAAAGTTTCTATGTTTCTGTTTAATAATCCGGTTAGTTTATTATTTTAACGCAAGGTCTGTAAAAAAACGGTTTCAACAATGTTTATAAGCCCTACATGCGTACAATAGCCGTACCGTGTTAAAAAAAAAAACATACAAGCATTGTTTGGGAGTGTATGTTATAAAGATGTTGGGAGCAAGTTAAACACTTTTAAATAAAGGTCCGAGATAACTATGTATACATTATTTTATTGACGTGAAACACCAGAGGTTTTGTTTCAAAATACCAGTTAATTTGGAAAACAATATTTTTAAAATTTGTTCCCAAAATATGTAAAGTTTTACTTAAAATCCAAACTCATGCAAATTACAAAAAAGGAATGTTAAAACACAGAGCGAAGCGAAAGTGTTTCGTACAACCTTGTTAGTGTTAAGTCGTGTAGAAGTTTCAGTTTCAAGTTGCCCTTCAGCAAGTTATTTACTTGCAGATTTACTAAACGTAAAATTATACCTAAAAAAATTAATACTTAAATACAAGAGAAACATAAAAATAACACACGAAGAAATTATCTCACGCCATTCAGTTGATGTAAATAATTACTTTGAATTGTTAAGGTTGCCGCCTACTCCACGCTTCAATTGCGTGACAAAGTATTCGGAAATACTTTTTATTTTAACGGAACTATTTCACATGCGTCAATTGTGCCAACGAACGAAAATAAAACACACTTCTGACAAGGACGAAATGTCTTTGTTAAGACACCATGTGCGTTAAAAACACTGTTTTAAAGTCCTGCAACATAGCTAACAACGGCCTCTTGAGGCTGCCTTACTTATAACTGTACTAACAGGATGTGTGTGAAACTCAGTTAGAAACGTGTATTTAACTTTGCTACAGACATTCCACCAATACAATTATATGGTTCACCGTTTAAGGGTGTTCAAGTGCGATAAAGCCATAATTTTATATTTATATGAACTAGAGTTAGCTTTGTAGACGATACTTGTGAGTGCAGTTTCCTCTTACGAAACAATTTTCATAGTTTTCTCATAACGGTGCGTCAAAGTCAAAATTTACGTGTTCTGCTGCCATGCAAATAGTGAAAACCAATTGACTGATGTACGTGAAATAATTCACAGTTAAATAACATAATATGGGCTACGTAATAAAACATTTGAAAGAATCCCACGAACTGTTTTTGTATTTTAAAATAATTACTGAATTTGCCACTTTTTTCTGTACTTTTGCGATTTTTTTTAAATTCGAACTATTATGTTGTGAGTTTTTTAATGATACAGAATTATTTTCTTTAAGTAGGTCAGTTAGTCTTCACTGCATGAGAGTGTAACAAGCAAATTTTGACTTTGACACCCCATTATGAGAAAACTATGAGAGATAAAATTGATCCGTAAGAGAATAATGTAGTCACAAGTATCGTCTACAAAACTAACAACATTTTATAAAAATACAAAATTATTATTTTATCGCACCTGAAAACCCTAAAGTCCAGTAGTAAAAATTTATCGGCGAAAATATTGCACGCTAGTTCATAGCTGAACTTTTTTCATATTGACAAGGCATAGTTTATGGTTTCGTACACTTTTTGAAATCCATGTGGCATTGTTTCTGTTACTTACGTGACCTCTGTAGTCGCTCCCGTGAATAAAGCAGTTTTTCCTTGTCAACTATTTCCCATTGCAAAATAATAAATATGTTATGGTTCCAACAATTTCAGAAAATCTATTAAGTTTTTATCTATGCCCTGTCGTACTGACAAATCCATGGTGGTAGGGATCAATGAAAAAAGTAAACCAATCTCTCTAATCCTTGATTGATAAGAAAAGCCGTGAATCCGATCTGAGAGGGATCAGCCTTTATACAGTTGTGTGACGCGAAGCTACACGATGTGATATGACGTCACACCAAACGAACCAATCATAGTTACATCACTCGCGAGGCGCGGCGCGACTTCTCTCCAAGCGACGAGACTGACTTGCCGTCCGGGCGATATCGCTGGTGACTTCAAAGGCAAGCAAGAACGCGGAAAATAAGAAAAATAACTATTGATATATGTGAACAATTGAAAAGAAACGTAACGAGAGAGAAGGAACAAAGGACGTAATATTGGTCTGGCTACATGTAATATATACATATTACATGTTTCTACCCGCCTCACAGTAACATATCGTTGTATCCCGCTACAAATTTTGTTTATTTATTGGCGCTAATGAAAATTCACGAGGGTAGTGTAGCTCAGTCAAAATTTCAAGTTTTTGTTGTGTTCGCAATTTGACCGTAGTGAAATTTGCCCGAGTTCTAAATTACCACCTCTCGGTCATCTACTAGAACTAATATGTTTAAATATAGCTAAAATTACGTTTAATAAATGCACTGCGGACGTACAATTTAGCAATATATATATATATATATATATCATGTAGATATTATGAAGGCATTATTTAGTTTAGCCATCTTAAAATCTTGAATAACATTGTAGGCGTTCATCAAATCCTGGTAATCGACTAAATCTGTTAACGTGACTAAAATAATTTAACCGACTCCTGCGAGTGAATTTTCATAATTGCCTTATGTGGTTCACATGTCACCGAACAGATGGCAGGCAGTGTCAATTTTATTGCCTCGCATCACATCACGTCATTGTGAAGTACACCGCCAGCGACGCTTGTGATGTCGTTGCCTTTCGCTCCATCGCGTCGCCACATCGCATCGCGTCGCCACATCGCATCGCGTCGCGCTATTGTGTAGAGTCTTTCACTCGTTGTGGCAATGCGGCATATGATAAGCTCTTCAAGGTCGTCATTATAGCTCCGTCACATCTGAGCCTCTAACACGCAGGTAGGCGACGCCCTTAAGGGAGGGGGGCGTTAGTTTCCTTGTATTTTCAGATTTTGAGCCATAAAACTTATTAAAATCGAATTTTCAAAATTTTCTTTTCGACAGAGCATAGTATATATTCTTGGTAAACTGCTTGACGTAAATAAGAATGGAATCTTTCATTAATTTGTCATGCGTAATCACTGCAAGAGAATTAAAGGTTAACTTTCAGGAATTCTCTCGCAATAATTCTGCATTACAAATTAATAAAAAATAACATTATTGTTTATGTCAAACAGTTTACCAATAATATATCCTATGCTTTGTCGAAGAAAAAATGTTGATAATACAATTTGAATAAATATTATGGCTCAAAAACTGGAATACAATGACATTGTCTAACACTCTCCCTTAGGTAACGTGTTAATTTAGCTATTTTTTTTTAGAATAGTATGAAAAATTATACAAATTTAACATTTATGTTATTCTATGCGTTAAATTGTAATATACCGTTAAATTTGTGTCCTCTGATTGCTTTTTTTTTATATCCCAATGAAATATTATGCTGTATGCAAAAATAATCTGGGCACTTGCACAGTACGAACAAGACCCGCCATAACGTCTCTATACCGTGTAGTTTGCTTGGAAACAATACGGACCCGTCTGCGAGAAGACTGAGTCAAAGTGAAAAATGCCGAAACTTTTATGGTGTCGTTTACCTCGTCCATTCTTAAGTGCTTAAGAGTACAGGTGCACGGAAGTATTTTTACGCTTTCAAGGCACGTAGATACTTACGGACGATTCCAGCACGTGTACCTAACACCTGTGCAAGGCATGCATTGTTTCCAGGTCCGCAGCAAGCTTTTTGGGCAGAGAATGGTTTGAGGCCCCTAATGACTGAATAAAAATTTTAAGGAAAAATTATTCGTCTTGAATTTTTTTAAATTATTGCAAACGTAAGTAATGCACATTTTGCACAAACAACAATTGTAAATAAAGTTATCCTTGCAACAATGTAAGCATAATGACAGCACAGAATAAATAGTATAACAGAAGCACAGAAGAAACGACAAGACGTGGTTTTTTTCATTACTTGTTTTCTCTTTGGATTATCATGGTGTCGGCGTTCGTAGATGTTTGGTTACACTGAAGTTTAGCAGGACATATTTCAAAATCTGTGAGGGAATTCACACGTAAGTAACGTCACTTTTGCCATTTATAAACATTAATTGATGTACAAACCAACTACAGTATTTATCACAATATAAGCGGTTGTTCAAATAAATGTCGCAAGTCCACATGGCTTTGTTTACATGCAAGTACGCCCCGAGAGCTGGTACAATACAATAACTACAATTTAAAAAAAAACCTTCTTTATAGGGCTTCTGAAAGACTTTAATTAATAGCTGTTGTGGAGCATCAAATATATTTGCATTTCAAATTCTAAATTCATGCATTTAAAATAGAAAGTAATTACAGTGTTTCAAAACATAAAAGTTAATATATAAATCGAAACTTGAATCCACGTGATATTGTTTATTTTCTTATACGCCCCGAGAGCTGGTACGATCAATGAAAAAAGCTCCCATTGTCGCTTCTGCAACAGAAGCGACAACATGTGGTTTTTATGGTACTCGTTTCCTCTTTGGATTATCATGGTGTCGCAGCTCATAGATGTTTGGTTACACTGAAGTATTGTAGGGTTTATTTTATAATCTGTGAGGAAACTGGTACGCAAGTAAAGTCATATTTAACATTGCTATATACATAATCGGAACACAAACGAATTACCGTATTTCTTGAAATACTAGCAGTTGATTAAACCAATGTCTAAAATTCCACACGACTGTTTAAATTGTACTATTAAAAAGTCTACTTATGTCTCTTTTGCGTTACCCTCAAGATTAGTAGGCCCTATTTTTCTATTTGTGAGGAAATGGCTGACTCATAGATAACGTCACATTTACCATTTCTAAGTATATAATAGAGGTAGAAACAAATTACAATATGGCTTGATATGTTTGCGGTTACATAAACCAAAGTCCAAATTCCCCATGGCTTTGTGTGCATGTCTGCACGCCCCGAGAATTGGTACGATACAACGATCAAGGCATTACTGCATGGAAAAGAGAAAATGGTTAAACTGCACATAGTTACTTTTAGTGTGGCAATGGTGCAAACCTGCGTTAAGTAACGTGTCCTGACAACAATGTTGGTAGCTACAGCTGCATCCATGAGGCGTTAGTGAGGACTCGAGAAGTTCATGCTCACTTTCAGATCGCCCGCTTCAAAACACGTGATTTATGTGACTTAACGATGATAATGAAAATAAATCTTTTCTTAATGACTTACCAATTTGACGTATCAGTTGTTGCCTAAAGCGAGTCGATATTTTTATGAGCCTATCTTCCCTATTGTTAACGCAAATTAATCCAGCCAGTTTGAATCGTTCAAGTATTTCTTGAAATAAGACGTTAAGGTCCGGTTTCACTAACATGTGTTAAGCATTTAACATTTGTTAAAGTGGATTAACAACACATTTTACACGTTAAATCGTCTGTTAATCCTCTTTAACAAACGTAAAATGATTAACAGAGGTTTAGGTGAAACCGGCCCTAAATATATATTAATTCACGCCATTCTACCATACAAAATCTCAGACTACTAACAATAAACTCCTCTAACTTCAAAGTTTGGAATACCAACTATTAGAATATAACATTGAGGTATAATTAGTCCAATAGTTCTCAAAATTTGACATAAAATCTTTATTTACTACATGTTATCTTACAAAATAGCGCGCCTTTAAGACCACTCTTCAGCAAAAAAAAAAAAAAAAAAACTTAAATTTTATAGTTGCACCAAACACTGGCCAACTTTTTCTTAAACGTTATGTTAATAGTAATTTTCCTCTAATAAAATATTTTTCCCGTTTCATAGTTTTCGTGCAAGCGGATGTCAACGTTTTGACTACTTCCGCTACTAAACCAAAGTAAAAACTATGCAAACTATACGGATGAAATAATGACACCTTCGTAATTTCACGTAAAAATTGTCTGTATTAAAAAACATTCTTTAATGTACCTAAATTTTGCATACTTTTTGAGCATATATTTTCATATTTTTGTTTACATGAAATAAAAAGGTGTCATTCTGTAGTTTAATACACTAACTTTCACTCTAAATTATTTCATTCGTATCGTTTGCACAGTTTTCACTTTAGGTAAGTAACGAAAACAGTCAAATCGCTACATTTACACGGGGTTGTACAACAATATGGAACGGAAAAATGTTTTATTTGTGGTAAATTACTAATAATGTAATGGGTAAGAGTTGAACAGTGATATTATAAAGTTACGAATTTTTTTGTGCAGAGCACCGCTCAGAGTCAGCGATAGTCACCATCTAAATGTATGTATTTTGTGTCATAATTTTTCCTCTGGGTGAATTTTTTTTGGAACTTTGACCTAACTACGTAATAGAACATATTATATTGCTAGAATTTTAGATCCCATAAATCGTTATTTTCCGTTACTGTTGTACAGGTCGAATTGCAGCTAAGAAAGTAATATTTACTAAACTGCAATTCTATTTGTAACAACAGTAACTACAAAACTATATTTACGGTGTATAAAAATCAATCAGTATGAATTCTATTCCGTAGTAAGGTTAAAGTTCCATGAATTTATCCAGAATAAAAATTATGACACAAAATACAAAAATTCAAGATGGTGACCATCACTCACTCTTAAGCTGGCCGGCTGGCTGGTGCTTGAACTGCGTGCAGCATGTTTGGAGTTACGTTTTTTTTTTTTTTCAAATACCAGTAAACCTACGTTAACAACGCTGATCTACGAAAAGATAACACACTTCATACTACTTGCGAATACGAATTTTAAGGCACCACGCCCATTGGAGGAACTATTTTAAAGCCCTTGGACTTGGCTAAATTCGGATTTTTCAGACGGTTGTTTCTCAAGATATACATACCGGATTCGTTCGAAATTGAGTTCAACAAGTACATTGGACTTTATTAGTGTGACGTGGTCAATAAACTGATAGGGTCGCCGCTTAAAGTACCACAGAAAAAAGTTACGGCGGGAACACAGCGCGCTCGTTTACGACTTTGGGCCGTAGAGGCGATATCACAACACATGTGCCGGCTGGCGAAGCTCGTAGTGCTTCATCGATTTTCGCCTCACACACAAACACGCCCTTCACCAGGCGGTCGGTTTAACAATAAACCGTATTTAAATCAAAGCTTTCTTGATTAACGTACCATATAAAGCTTGATTATATTCGGTTCAGAAGATATTATTAACTGTACCATATTTGAACCGCGTATGTTGTGTTAACTACAGTAGTATATCAAGAGCTCAGCTATTTAAAACTTCAGACGACAAAACAAACCCCATAGAATTAAGCCAATTAGATAACATTATGTTTTATATAACAAGTATTAGCGCGTCTTGAGAAGTTTCTATGGTTATTAGTAGCTATACGTCATTGACAGTCTTATCAAAAATGCAGTGCGAAAGTAAATGATAAGCCCAATAACAGTCACGTGTCTTACGTTCCAGTAGATTCATGTTAAACAGCAGGGACAGGATTTGGGGCTAGGGAAAAAAGGGGAGGGGGCACCTGTCACCCCAATAATTTTTATAACAAACGAAAACGTGTAGTCGGGAGATTTTTTCCTGGAACCCTCCATTTAAGTTGTAATAACTTTTAAAACAACTTAGCCGGAAACTGCTTACACCATATTGCGCCTAAAATTTAAATTTTCACGAAAGTGCACTCCCGAACATTTTACTTTATTGACTGGCCCTGTAATTCTTTATACACCCCCACCACCACCCCTGCAATGAAATAGAGCTGCCGTTCTAAATACCGTTACTGCGTTCTTTATTAGTTTCATTCAGGAAAAAAAAACGCGTTGGTTAAGAGGTCAGAGCAACCGCTTCTCATCAGACGATTCCCGACGGAGTTAGTTTTTACTATCGCATGTGACAGAACGTGGCTGTTTGCAGGTAGTTTTTCTCGGGGTACTCCTATTTCCTCGTATTGGAATTCCATCTCACCGTTATACTCACCTATGTCACTCCTTACCAGTGCTCAAAACCTCTCATTTTTTGTGACATTTTGAATTTACACTAAGGATTCGGAGTAAATGATTCTGAATTCCGCATTTCACAGTTGCGTAAAACAAAGAACATTTACGGTTGGTAAATAAGTTACAGCTCTGCAAGACAGTATATTTCATTATGATAAGTCAGAATTCACATTTCCTGAGTTCTTGTTTAGCAAAGAAGAATCCAGGTTTTCGGGTAATTTGTGGATACATACCGCATCACCGACCGAAACTGAGCAGAAAAATGGGGCCGCGGTGGCCGAGGAGTCAGACCTCTCGCATCCCACCAAGGAGATTCGGGTTTGATTCCTGGCGGGGTAGGTCCCCGTATTTTCGCATGCGGGACTCACATCATATCACCCCTCACCAACCGCTAAAGACCTCGATCTTAAGTGCTGACCAAAATCTCTCACTGAGCAGAAAATACGCCGACAAAATGTTGCAAGAATCTTAGTTTACGAGATAAGCCCGAAATACCAATGAGTGGGAATGTAGGCAAGCATGATCGCACTACCGTGTCATTTTCGTCGTAAAAAAAGGGTCTAACTTTACCAACGTGGATTTTCCTCTTAGGGCACGGTCGTAGAAGAACAGGTCTGGACACTCGCCTATCTACCAATGTATTTTGCTTGACCCCTTTGCTGTTTGGCGGTAGTTCACCAAGTTACCGATAACGTTTTCGGCGCTGCAGTTTGGGCGGTCGGGCTCAAACTCCACCCACTTTTTTCCATTGTTAACATTATAAAGAAAATAAAGATCGCTGGATTGTGAGCGAAGAAAGTATTTCATAAATTGATAAAAAAATACGTTTTGATAAATTGTTTATCTTAATGGGAGGGAAGTGGGCTGAGTTTGAACTCGGCCGCCCGGATTACAGCGCCAAAAAGTACAACATTCTCGGTAACTAGGTGATATGCAGCCAAACAACAAGGGGGTCAAGTTTTCAGGCGAGTGTCCAGACCTGTTATTCTACGGCCGTGTCTTAGGGCCAATCGCACAGTCGTATAGAATAAAATATAATGCCTCTATGAGTGAAATGAGAAAATTTTCATTGCAGAGACGAAACATGAGTGAAATCTAAGGAAAAACTGAGGAATTCTTAACATGTCGTCAGACCTTTCTTAACATTTTATCAAGCTGCAAATAAACCATTGCGGCCGTAAATAGAGGTTAGAAAGCCACGTGGAGGAGAATATTATTATTATTAATTATTATTTTGAATTTATTGCTGGTATTTTAGAGGAGGAACATAACCATTATGTAAACGAAAGACCACACTGGTATCTACGACATAATTTACATTCGTTGTACATTTTTACAAGAAAGTGATGTGTTCTTAATGGCGCATTTGTTTTCAAACACAATGGCTACGGTACCATTTGATAATCAAAATAAAAAATGTGTTTTTATAATTTATATTTTGCATTTTTCCAGCTTTACAGCGTTTGAAACACTAAATAAAAATAATCAAATCACCGTCATGTAAGTTTCGTGAATTATAAATGGAAAATTATATACATTTTAGCTACATTCGCAAGTCGATGCACGTAAAGAAATTATTTTTCTACTGAATATTGTGGTAACACTTCACCTCAACTGAGATATTTCAATTTCCTGACTGCGCAGTGCAAACCAAAAACTATCAGATTTTACTCAAGTTATCCTAAGTTTCACTTTCATCTCAAGAATTTCCCCACATGACTCTGAAATCAACCCTTGGTTTTGATCATCGATTTATGTGGTGCAGTCCGTGTACACGAATTACCTTAACCTTTACTTACACTTTGCTGTGTTCTTATTATTTTCTTTCTTTACTTTTAAGGAAGCTTCCTTCTAAGGACCTTACGGCTTTTTGCCAAATAGTTGTTTCCACGTAGTTTTTATATGAGACTAGCAGTGCGCCCGCGGCTTTGCTCGCGTGTATTACTCAGAGAAGATACCTCTTTGTACACCAGATAGGTAGTTCAGTCATCAAACGTTAGAATGACAAATATGCTAGTCGAGTTAACTCTGCAGCAGGATAAGTAGCTATAGCTGTCAACGCGAAAATCAGTCTTAAGTTTGTCCCTGCCACTAACAGCGACTTCGCCTGGGCCTTATTTATTGTCACAGCAAAGTTGACGTTGTGGGGTAATTATAGACTCTTTAATGTAAGAGGGTAAACGAATGAAATACGTAGTTTACGGGGTATTAAGACTCATTTAACTCGAGCACAACTACTGGTGATGGTACCTTCAATAACATACGTGGTTTTCAAAACGTTCACTTGAAGTTAAATAGCATTAAAGAGTTTTGGCGGCATAATGTTTCGCTGACATATAAACGAAGTTGGTGCTCCAACCTTGAGGTTAGTGAGATGGTATGTGTGGGCTGATGCTATCGAGGCACTTCAGTAGATAGTGGACTGCATAATCCATTTTCCACACTTTTGAACTTCGTGCAAATTGCACTCATTTCATATTCCTTGCAGCTTTTGTGTGTCAGATTTGCACATTTGCACAGTCTTTAAAGGAGTTTGACCCCAGAACCTCCCAAACAATAGGCCGGAGCCACAAACAACTGCGCCACTTAAGGTCGAAACTAATCATGAAAACTACTTTTAAAAATAAAATATCTTAGAGTAAATATAGGGTATAGGGAGTATCCTCTATACATATGCGTGCGACATTGTGTGTTCAACATGTTTCACGTAACTTTAGTAAATTATGCGCGGGAGATTTGAAATAATATTGAGAGTCAAAATAATAATTGCTTAGTAATCACATTTATGTTTGGTTATTTTGGTCCCTTATGAATATATGAACTAAGGAGACCAATCTACCATATTATCGCATAGTATAATTGCGTAGAAATTTCAGAACGACAAATGTAAACAATGTTTGCCACGTTACTGTTTTCCTTAACCCAGCTGTTTTTAGTAAAAAGTAAATATTAGCTACATACTTACTATAAGGTTTTGAACCGAGATCTTGGTGACACCACATGACTAAATATATATTCTGGAAGGTACGCCATGAGTTT
>PNEQ01124262.1:0-14078 GCA_003012365.1 Medauroidea extradentata | reverse complement strand
ACACTGAAAACAAGCCGCCTAGACGGAAACAAGACAATTTCAGCCGCATCCTTAGGGACCTTCACCGCCTTCAGCTACCTTTAATCAGCCCTATAAAAACTCCGGAAAAACCTACACCATTACCACACCCGCATCCAGCAACTGAAGAGGGAAGCCGACTTCGAGCCGAAACTTGTGTCGGACCGAAAACGCCGCCTCCAGAGGGAGCTCTTCTAGATATGGTGAGAGGTGAACACGCCTACCCCCTTCATAAATAGTGAGAATTTTCCCGCTCTGCTGAGAGACTGTGTCGTGTCGACTGCCCTGGAAACCACTCTCCTTGGGACATTTAGCAGCCTCCCCTCCCTTTCAGGGAACTCTCGTGCTCACACCTCATTGCACCCTGAAGGAAACCTAAAATCAACCCCTTTTGCCAGCAGAGTGGCGACAAGTTGGATCCTGATGTATCCCTCCGCCGCTCGGCCGAGTAAGTCAGAGTGTTCGCCCGGGAGGTTATTAGTTGGGGCGTCATGGCGGCAGGAAGAGGACGTGTTAGACGTGGTAGAGGGGCTGTGAAGCCTAGAAGACGGATTCGTTAGAAGAGATCAGTCTTTTTTTTGTCTCTCCTTTTTTGGCACACTGCCTTTTCATTTTATAGTAATGTAACCAGAAGTAGAGATATTCATAACCATATAGCAGGTATAAAAGTAGACAAAGTGCCGGGCCAAGTACCACTACGGAGGCAAGCGGCAAGTCGTGATCCGTAGATAAAAAAAGTCACCTCAACTTACTCTGGGCGAGAACTCACAATGTGAATTGCCTTTGTCTGTTAAAGTGCGTCAAAAGAAAGGTTAAATAAAAGAGGAAAAAAAAATGCCAATGATATGATTTTTCTTATTATTTTTTATTCGTTTCGGACTAACCTCACTGCTACCCGGGCATCAATATAATAGGCACCGCCTCTACATCAGCTCGTTTGTTTTTGCCATTTTTTTTTTACCTGCTAACTATTTGCAATAGCAACGGAAGAGAGTTACGTCCGCGAATCAACAACAACAACACGCAGCAGCTGTAGACGACCCTTTAACTACGACTACTACTAATAGAGGGTGGAGGTTAACAGAAGAGCAGCACCACCACAATATACACAATGCAACTGTTGCCAAAATCACAATTTGTACTGAAGATCAAAAAGCAATCACAGAGACCATTTAGTCATTTCACATTATAGCAAACATACTGTTTGTACTTAGTATTTTTACATAAAGCCTATGTGGTGGCCAAATTTTCAGAGTTGTACATATAATGTGCCCTTCTCAGACTTGTGTATATACTAGAGTATTAGTTTTCTGACTTTGGACCTCAGTGCTTGTATTTCCTGCACATGTGCTTGGTATGCATCGTCAACTGTTTACTAGGTGCCAGAGTTGGCACTACTGCGCAAGAAGCAGAAGAACCAGTTGTGTACTAGGGGGCCGCGGTGGTCGAGGGGTCAGACCCCTCGCCTCCCACCAAGGCAATCCGGGTTCGATTCCTGGCTGGGTCGGTTCCCGGATTTTCGCATGTGGGAATCGTGCTAGACGATGCCGCTGGTCGGCGGGTTTTCTCGGGGATGTCCCGTTTCCCCCGCCCAGTCAGTCCGGCGCTGCTCCATACTCACATCATATCACCTTTCACCAGCGCTTAAGACCTCGATGTTAAGCGCTGACCAAAACCTCTTCACTCTTCACTCATTCACCCAGTTGTGTACCAGACAATATGCCGGTAAGTCATGTTGTGGTTCGCTGCCTTCTATCAGTTGAATTTTTGTGGCATCGTCAATAATTATTAGTATTTTGTTGTGTCATGCTTTGTAATGTTTATGGAGAAACACATACTATGTACCTTTGTTTCTAGTATCAATCTGCAGAATTTATAGTAGGCAATGAAATTTTGAAAGAGGAGACAAAGAGTGAGAAAATATACCATTGACGTTCACCACCAGCAAGAGTTTGATTCCAAGTTATGAATTCTCTGGCTGACCATAGAGGGGTTTGGAAGAAAAGTGGGTGTGGAGAAGCTGCCGAACCAAATGGATCAGCAGTCACGCAGTGTAACAAATTACGTAAGTAACTGTATCTTAGTTGATGCAGTCCAATTTGCAAGTCTTTTCTTCTGATAGTTACAATGAAATTTTTGATACACTGTTTAGAGCTAAGGTTTTTCATCCTATACCTTCATAGCATTTGTAACATGTTTTAATTTTTAAAATGTAAATTGGCATGTAAGTTAAACAACATTTGCTGACAGGCACTACAGTTGCTTACAGTGCTAGTTTGAGCCGGACTACCCAGACTCTTCTTACAAGGCCTAAACCTATCCAACATAAATACCAACGAACAAAGATAACAAACAAGGTTAAATGGGACTACTGTCCCTTGCCTCTACTGACCTATGCTTATAGCTTATCAGAGATTAGGGATCTACTCTTTACATTCCTGAGCAAGGAAGAAAACATTTTAGAACAAACCATGTATTGACATTTTAAGCACTCCAGACACAATATTCGAACAACCTTATCCCACATTACAAATGTTTATAACAATTCGATGCGAATGCACGACTCGCTACAACACTCTTTACACTCGATATCATAAAATGTCAGTTCCTTGTTTTACGCGTATCACTTCAAAACACTGACGATGACAATAACATGCTTGAATACCCAAAGCAACAAGCGCGATTACAATTACCAATACGCACCAATACTTATAAATACATCTTTCAAAGGTAGGTCAATGCACAATAGAAACACAGACACTATTTCTGAGTCTCCAGTTATCCTCTGCGCACGAAACGCCCCTTGTCCATTCTTCCTAACATAATCTCCCTGCCAACGAGCACATTAACTCAATAGTCAAATGCGAAGATTACCACTCTCGCCGATCTCCCGTAACGGAGAAAGCCTGGCAACCCATCCATTTCACAGGAATTCCTGTTACACCAGCGCTACTACCTCGTAGAGCTTAATCCCCCTCCAGCGGTGCCGCGCGGTGCGAAGTCGCGCGCCCGAAAAATGTTTGTTAGGGCCTCTTCTGCACCAGCTAAATCAACCTGTCTATTTTACTCACCAACCGCCTCGGGCAGTGTAGGAAGTAGATACGTACGATTGCAAGACGAACCCACTTAAGTTTCGTGTTGCATCTTACGCACATCGGCGACCAACAGGATACAAAAACCCTTCGTGACTACTCTTCGGTACAAGCACCTCTCCCATCGAACGCTGGCCTCAGAATGCCCTTCTCCCCGATGCGAGCAGCGCTCACCTCCACCCGCGCGCCCCTACCGCCGGTCGGCGGAACTAGCCTTCCCCCCCCCTCACTCCAGGCCGCTCTCCTCCATGGCCAGTGGAGGAGAGGAGCGGGGTGGGCGGGGGGCAGCTAGCACCGTCAACCAGGGCAACCCAACTCCTAAATAATTCCCTTCACGCTAACCACAAGTCACTCACAAGAGGGAAGGGCGAAAAGACTCCCCCCAAAACTCAAAAAAGAAGAAGAAACCCCCCCTAAAAGGAAATAGAAAAACTCAAAATACTCAAGACCCGGCGGGAGCCCGCTCAAGTTAAACATGTGACTTAAATATGTTGCTATCTGCAACACACTGGCCACTCACAGCTGTGCGGTACAAAGGTAGGACCCCAGTTCATTTTATGACAACACTCATTTATCGAAGGGAATTATATCTACAATTAGTACTCAAGACAACATACTGCACTTGTGTTGCAAGATGGCTAAGTGAATGAAGACTAGGTGCACATTCTTGGTATACATAATTGAAATTTGAACACTGAGTCAGTATTTCTAATACTGTCATTTTTGGGAGTCTTTGGAAGAGGAGATTTGAAACAGTTTAGTTTTGAATATTAGTTAAAGGGACCCTAAAGGAGGAGAAGTCAAGTGGATCATATCGAGAGGATTGTCTGTGGTTAGGACCAGCCTTGGACTGGTACACGGTACAGAGAAGTTTCAAGAAGCTTGGCTGTGCAGGGTTTGAAAGTTATGTGAATAAATAGGGATCATCTGGTTTATATTGAGGTGTGTTTCTTTCATAAGCCTTTAGACAGCTTCTTCACCCATTAAATATAATAAGGGAGACTGGTAAGGTTTAAATCCCTTCCTAAAGGTGGAGGGGTGCTGCAGCAAGGAGAGGATACAAGGAACTACGTGGTGTGTTCACTTACCTGAAGACCTAGTCCTCTGTGGCGACATGGTGAGTGTGTCTGAGCGTACTCAGTTTTCGAAAGAGTGTGTGTGCAGCACTCATCCATTTGTGGGGATATGGGCTACTTGCTTGGGGGAATTGTCCCTATACGAGGTGTGGATCACCAACCTGGGGGTGTCAACTGTCGCAAGGCCATGGTAGTGCACTGGCATGGGGACTCTAGAAACTCTCATGGCTACACGGAGCTCTGGCTCCTCAAAGTAGGCATCTTTCCATTGTATGGATCATTTGCACAGTAGAGTTTTTCTCTTGGCTGGGGCATGGCTCTTAGACATCTAGGGGTACCAGCACGCAAACCGATGCATATGTAATTGAATGCCATACCAGCAGTGGCACAGCACAGAATAAGACATCTCGCAGCTGGACCTCAGACACTGCTGGTCCTCAATTAAGAGTAGAGACTGTGAAGAGGTATAAAGAAGTACAATGGCTACTCATGTTTGTGCATTATATTTATGGAATATTGTGCAAAGATGCATGTTTTCATGGTCACCCCATACAACTGCAGTTTTCACCACAAAAATGTGAATTATCTACGATGAACCAATGAAATAAGTAGACAGACGGTTGAGGTACTAGCAGTCTGCTACTTCTTTATAGTAACACACACATAAGGAAGGATGGACATGTATTATTGCTCGAGTGTGTGGTTGCGTGATGTTTCACTAGCTTAGACGAGCTTCATCAGGCGTGGCAATATGAGGCACAAAATTTCTCACAAACCCTTTCCCCCTTCCACCATTATATCTAATTCTACATAAAGAACTTTCTATGAGGGTGGTTTATGGTCACTGCATGTCTCTAAAACTGCTGCAAAATGTCCAAACAGACCACATCTATCTCACTCCTGCTCCTGTAAAACTACAGTTACAGTGGAAAATTAAGCAGTCACATGAATTATAAAATCTCCTATCATCAATACTGTCCCTTCTTGTCTACATTTACTCTTGCCATCTGTCTAAAGAACATTAATTTGCAAATTAATGCTGCAACTGTATTTTCTGACCTGTACATTTTATGGCAACACTCATTTAACGAAGGTAATTAGGTTTACAGTCAGTGTAGGTACTCAAGACAACATACTGTACTTGCGTTGTAAGATGGCCACGAGGGTGAAGAATTGGAGCCCATTTTTGGATTACACCATTGAAATTTGAACAATCAGTCATTAATAAAATAGTTTAATTCCATTATAATGAAAAGGCCAAACTACGTTTGATATTTATGTTCATAACTACGTAGTATGCAGCACAAAAACCTTTGTGGGACAATACAAACTCTGTAACCAGTGGCACTGGAAATTCCTAATATATGGACTTAGGTAGATGCAGGTTATGTACATAGGTATGGCAACAAAGTGAGTGGTCACATAAAACAGTGCTGAGATTGGCCTACTCAGGATATAAAGTAATGGTGCTACTACCTGTATGGCTGGGAACTTGGCTGCAGGAGATATTCTCAGTTCCAGAGCAGCAGAGCTGGCTGCACGCACAAACAGAGATATCTGGTGGCCTGTCTCACTTGTCTTCATGGGCCAAAAACATGGGAAGTCCATGCGACTCGTAGTCTTCACTAGGCACATGTCCGCTGGACACCCAATAAACAAGACTTGCAGTTATAGGTTGGTAACAGTACAGAAGGTCAGACAATACAGTACAGTTATAGACAGAAACTTTTAGCATTTTAAATGACATAATTTAGCATTTTTAATCTGGAGTTCACATTTTGGATCATTAAACAGAGAAATTTAGCATTTTATAGCATTTAGCATCCTACAAACATACAAACTTCAGCTCAACATCACAAACTATGTGCAACAGACATAACATATCAATACAATAGTTTCTTTTAATCACATATTAACATGGCAGTTTCACAATTTGTACCTTAAAATACCACTGTCACTTCGATACAACTGTTTATTCTTGTATTCCCCAACTTGCTGCTGGATGGAAATTGTATTTCAACCAATTTTAAAAGTCTGGTGCATTTGCAACATTGTGCATGTAAAGTACATACATATTTATTTGTAAATGTCCATCACTAAAGCATCTCTGAACTTATTTTGAGATGGATGCCACTGCAGTCTTCACAGAGCGGGTTCACACCAAATCAGCACTTCAGTGATGCAAAACGTGCAGATTAACACAACAAACATTAGAATGTAGAAATTCAACAAATTTAGGTGGTGTGTAAATAAGTCATGACATTTAAATTTAAATTGTAGCTAGAAACTCTGTTTTCACATTTTCTCGTAAATAAGGTTGTTTTCTTATTTAGTAGCAAGAAAATCTGTATTAAAAATTGTTTAGCATTTATTTTACCAAAACTAAAAATTTCAGTCTCTATATTCATTTACTTCTGGTATCTGATTTAATCTCAGTTATTATATAGTACAATCCAACAATGCAACACTGTTTCCCTGCACATGGGCCTGGTTCTCACACTCAGAGGTTTGGTGTCACTTATCACCCACACAAAGAGGGAGAGTGGTTGGCACATGTATTGTAACCAATTAGGTTTTCTCAGAAGCCCTAAATATAATCTACAGCATCATGGTAGAAACCATTTCTATATTCTTGGAAACTGGTAAAAATGTTTCACAATTCCAGAACAAGGTACTGTATATGGACACTTATTATTATTATGGACCTTCTTTTCTGCCTTCTGGCAAACAAGAGGTGGCTTAAATTTTTAATATAGTGAAGCAGGAATGCAATAATAACGTGTATATTTGTGTATAATGCGCCCTCATGTATAGTGCACACTATGAATTTTAGAACAAGGTCCAGGAAAAAAATTTTTAAGTGTTTGCTAGTATGTGAAAAGAAAATCACGGGAGTACAAGATGGGAAGCAGAGCGAGGGAGGCTATGATGGATGGCCAAGGGGGGAGGGAGGAAGGAGACGTGGCTTGCAAGAAAGAAAAGAGAGAGAGAGAGAAAGAGGACATTGGAGTCCGAGACTGTGTAGCAGTGCGAGGGAGGCTATGATGGATGATCAAGGGGGGAGGGAGGAAGGAGACACGGCTGGCAACAAAGAAAAGGGAGAGAGAAAAGATAACATTCACACAGGCTAGAGAGTGACTGCGTGGAGAGGGTGGAGGAGAGTCATGGGATAGGGGCTTGTCCCTCACTCCACTATCTTAAAACAGCCTGCCAAGGTCGCTTGCTGCTTGCTGCTGCCTGCCAGCCTGCGTGCATGTGTGTGTGTGTGTGTACACGTACCCGTCTGTCTGCAAGCACAACACACATGCCTCCCTCCCTCGGCCAGCCGCTTTCAAACATGTCCTGGAGAGAGATAACAAAGTGCCAGGACAACTGCAAGCTTGGCTTTTTTAATGGCACTTCTCTCTCCCGAAAAAAAAAGAACAGTGTCGCCCTTTTATCTTTCTTTAGGATGGAGGAAAAGAACATTCTCTCACTACCTCCCACTCTTGACACCCGTCAGCCCATCCGTTTACGACTACAACAACGCCTTCTTCTCCCCATCCCTCACCAACCTTACAGTCTTTTTTCTCAGCGTATTTTTTTTTCTATTTCCTGTGTATAGTGCGCACCCCTGAATTTTTATCAGTTGTTTTGAAATAAAAGTGTGCGCTACACACGAGTAAATACGGTACGTATGTGTATTAGAAACATCACATCCAGCAGTTTGCCTGACATTCGAGCACAGATTATCAAGACTAGATGTTAATACTAACAGCAATTTCAACAAAGATTTACGAAAATTTGCAAGTAGCGTTTACAAATTTATAGTACTTCTACTGGTTACCAATAACTGGAGAGAAATGCTTTAAGACAGAATGAAAGTGTGACAAGAAGGAAGCACTCAGTGTAGTTGTGGAGTCTCACCTCTCTCACAGAAGGGCTCACTCCACAGGACTCCTGCACCAGCTATGCTGTAATAAGTGAAGGACCCATTGAGCAGCCTTAGAATGCTCTCCTTGCTGGTATACTCTGTCTCTGCTAGCGGTTCAGTCGACCCTTCCCGCCCCACTGTCAGGTGTCCACTTTCCCATCTGAGCCACAGCCAGGTCCATGCCGTCCCAGTCACAATGCCTACTGAGGAGCTCCCACCCTGCACAGCAAGCACAGCTCACTTCACTGGGAAACCCAAGCCCTCTTCAGTTTAACTTACACTTCTTTATATCATATTGGTTCATAGCAAATTACTGTATACAGTTTAAAATTATATTGTGATGGACTCACCCTATAAACATTAAATCTAACTCATAATGAAATACTGAGATATGCTTCCAAGCACGTACAAAATACAGATGATTCATGCACATCTAATTGTTCTTGAAGTTCAATATTCAAAAGTGACTAGCGTAATAGGTATTCCCTCACAGTTTTCCGTCACTATTCCATATGAACCGTACATTTTTTTTGCAGTGCAGAAAAGGATATCTCAAATTAAAACTTCTCAAACAAATATAGTACTAAATTAATTTTTCACATTCAAAAGCTTTCATATAGAATGAACTCTAAAAGTCTAAATTAATTTCATATTAACAATGCTGAACTTTTTTCTGCAAATCCTGTCCACATCAGCTGCTGGCACCATTGGCTTAAATAAGAACATCAATTTACATTAAAAAGTGACAAGTATTAAATTTGAATTATTTAATTTCTACACAAAAGTAAAAAATACACAAAAATATTTACTATCAGAAAAACTATTAAGCCTCATATTTTATTTACGATCAAACATATGATTCATACTGTACATCACATCTATTTGAAATATAAAATTCACCCACTCCTACTGTAGAGAGCCTAGTGTCGCCTGTGAAGTGGGTGTGGAAGTTAGTAATGGTGAGCTCTATCCCCACTCCCCATTCCTGAAGCTGATGACCAGATGCGGGTGTGGCCACGGTACTCAAAGCCACCAACACTGTAGCATTATGCCACAAGTCTGGGTGCCACAGCTTCAACCCCATCGTCAGGTTGTGAATGGAGCTGTTGAGGGAAGTGTACAGTGTGTGGATGCTGCCAGGACCACTTGTGTACACCATGCAGTCTGTGAAAGACACACGTCACAATAGATTTGCTTCAGTTACGTTTACTTATATATTAAAAACGTAGATAGAGATGCACAAGTAATTACAGAAACAGTACTTGCAGGTTGGAAAAACACAAAACATAGAAGGACAACACATTTTTAAGCGGTCGTGACATTTCACTGGCCAGGCCAGCTATCTCACGTGGCAAGTGATTGCACACTGCAGTATGGCGGACGGTGCGATGGTAACTAGCACACTTAGCGTCCGAGGTACACCAATATTCCACACTCATCTGGACTGTCTGCATTTGAACACTATCTGAACCAGAGACCTCACAACTGCAAGCCATTTACAGCATTCTTGGTAGAACTAGCCAGATTCACACTGACCAACAACAACTTTAAATTTCAAGACCAACACTTCCTACAGATCAAGGGGACAGCCATGGAAACCTGTATGGTCCCCTCTTATGCTAACCTATTCATGGGCAAGTTAGAACAAAATTTCCAAAACCACCAGTAAATACAGCCATACTTCTGGACCCAGTTTATTGATGACATATTCATGGTCTGGACTTTCACAGAGGAATGTCTCATTGATTTTCTCAACTACCTGAACTCCCATAGTGTCCTGACATTTACCTGTAACTACGTATTAAAACACACAGACAATCTTTCTGGATGTTAAGCTAACTCTACAAAATGGCAAACGTTGAAATTACTGTGCACACCAAACCTACCAACCATCTTCAATACCTGCATTTTGACAGCTACCATCCCTTTTACTGCAAAAAACCACTTCCATACATCCAAGCAACCAAACACATATGTTCAACCGAAGACAATCTGAATACACAAAGTGACCAAATAGCCAGAGCATTTATTGACAGAGGATACTCCAAACCCCTTATTGACAGTCACGATTCAGGGAGCCATCTGTAACAAAAGACCACAGACCTGAGACAGTAACACAGACATCCCTCTGGTAATGCCTTACTACGAAGGCCTCAACAAAGTCAAGACCATCCTCAACTGTGGCCACAAAATACTCTCATCTTCACCGCTTCCACACAACCTGTTCTCCAAACCCCCAAGACTGGTTTTCAGACGACCTCCAAACCTCCGCAACAATCTGGTGCACCCCAAACTACCACCCAGTCATATTCCCAGCATAACCACCACACCCACAGGTTTCCATCCTTGCAATATCCTTAGCTGCAGGACCAGTGCAATACATCAGCCCTCCACATCCTTCCATAGCAGGCTCACCAATCACACAGACCGAATTCAAGGCAATTACAGCTGCTGCACGAAAAACCTTACATACCAAACACAGTGCATACAGTGCGATGCTGAATACATTGGCCTTACCACAAACACACTAAGGCAGAGCATGAATGGCCACAAGGCCGATACCAAACAATCAATAGCCAGTTCTAGTCTAAACCTTCAAGATAAATCAGTTGCTGCACATGCACAAACTCTCTTTTGATGCTTGTAGTGCCCGATAGTTGAGGCACAGGAATCATAACAAGGGAAAGGTTCGATGGGTGCACCCAATTTAATTTAAATGGATAACACACATTAAGGTTCAAGTGCTACAAAATGAAGCTAAGCAAAAAGACTAGCAGTACCAGATTATAACAAGTGCTTATATTAATCAAAGGTGTTACAAAAAACCTCACGAAAGGGCAGTTCAGAATATCTTATACAAATTTGATACCACACAAACCAATTAGAATCGCATCCCCTTCACACTCAGACGGGCCGGCAACGAATGTACAATGGAATACTGTTATAGTGTTCCCTCTTATAATGTTTTCATGGCTGTAATGCTACCTTCATTTGGTCCCTAAAACTGCTTTATAATTAGGATATTACCCTATTATAATGTTTTCCCATTTATAATGTAAACATTTTTTGAGTCCCTTTAGAAACATTATAACAGCGTTCTACTGCATATGAAACAGAGAATGAAAGCAATTGCGAAACCATACCAAAAGACACAAAATCAAATATAACTTACCAAATTAAACACAAAGAGATGACGGGGTACAATAGGGGAGGGAGTGAACCGTACTTTCCCACCAGCAATGGAGTACACACTGACTAGCTCAATGGGGCGAGGCAAGAAGGCAAGGAAATAGGAGAAGGGGAAGGAGGGGAAGTGACAGGCAAACAAGGAAAAGGGGCGGACATGAACACTTCCAATGACACCCGAAATGGAATGAAGCTGAAAACGGGAAGTTCAAAACGGAGGATGCGGCAGAGGCACAAAACACAGGGCTGTACATGGACAAGCATTTCCGGTCAACATTTTGAAGCAATGGTTCAGATCCTGGGTAGAACTAATAGGTACACTCATGGCCACAGTCCCAGCACACTATTACTAGCCCATCAGTATATCACAAAATCCAGACAACCACCAGGCCTCAACATCTGATAACTTTCAGATTTCCCGCTACACCTTAGTTTGTCTCTCTGCCGCTAGGTGTGCTAGTTACCATCGCAATGTCCGCCATTCTGCAGTGTGCAATCACTCGCTGCCCGAGGAAGCTGGCCTGGCCAGTGAAACGTTGCGACCGTGCAAAAATGTGTTGTTATTCTATGCTTTGTGTATTCTCCAACCTGCAAGTACTGTTTCTGTAAATACTTGTGCATCTCTATCTACGTTTTTAGTAATTAGTAGCGTAGCAACTGTTTCCCACCTTTTCGTTGTTTACTTATACAGTGAAATCTCATTACAAAGTACTTGAAGGGAACTTAAAAATTCATGCTTAGTATTGAAAATGCTTTAAACTGAACAGTTACTAAATTAAAAACTCTTTCTAGGGGTTTGGAATTATGTACTTTATAATGAAAGTACTTTATACTGAAGTACTTTATACTGAGATTTCACTGTATATTAAATAAACAAGAGATGCCTGTGAAGTATTTTCATCAGTTTAAATAGAATGTCACCTTGTAGGATGAAAAGTGTACATATTTGTAACTGTTAAATAACACGTAATCAACATGACTGCCAAAGGTAAACTCAAACAAACTTGCACTATGTGACAAGCTCGAGATAGTTGAAGTTATAGTTAAGTGAATGGAATAACTGTTTTATGGATGACAACACAGTTGCACAGGAGAAAATACCGTTGCGAAGATGAACTACGTAAACAAAAAATACTAAAGTTCCTTCATAACGGAAACATATTTTATAAGTAGAAAAAAAAAGAGCTGTCACCTATTTTCAATTTCTAAGAAAAAATGTTACTTCCAATTATAAATTATATTTGTTTTACTAACGCATAGCATGATTCAGTCAATCACAAACTACTTATGACAGCTTCAACTTTTCTATTTTTGCAAGTCATAAGAGTAATGAAAAAAAAAAAAAAAAAGCCAGGGTGTAAACAATAGGGAAATGTGAACAAACTTAATTATTAGTGTTTTATACCCTAAAACGGTGACATGGAAAATATACTCTAATGTTGATGAAAGAAACAGCACATCTTTCAAAAAAGTTCTATTTTTGGAACATACAATTTAAAAATGGAATACACTCACAATTACAATAGGTGACACTGTTAAATAAAGTTAATCTTAACAATCAATGAATTCATGATAGAATTAACTTATTTTGCTTTATCCAAGCAAACTATGCTTTAGCAGTAGCAAAGGACAAAAAAAAATCACATACAAATCAGGTGTCCCTGCATATAGCACAGTACGTATTACAGGACTGAACCAGAGATAGTAGTATTTTTTGTGAAGTTGCTCTCGTGTAGCACCCCCAATAAGATGATACAATCCATGGGCACAATAAACTACAGGTACATAAAAGAAAAATGGAAACAACCAATGGTACAACACAGTTTCTGATGCTTCATATATGACATATAGCAAAGTCCACTGAAGTAGTGTCTTGTGTGAGTAGGACAAATTACTCTTCCCGAGTTCTCCAAGCCTGACAGATGGGAAAGTCAGCTAGCTGTGTGTAAGAAGACAGAAAATTCATCTTATAGTAGCAATTCAGAACCAGAAGAATGGTAGAAGCTGAAGATTTCCTTCAGGAGTGTGCTCACCTTCAATTTTAGTGGAATTGGAGTGAAGTGATCTAGAATTTACACAGCTAACATATGTCTTTGTTTAATCAGTTATACCATGAATAATAAACAAACAGTCTCAGCAGAAGGATGGAAGGAACAGACTGTTGGCCATGATCTGGTTCTTACAACTGTGAAGTCAGCACCACCTTCACACGAAAACAGGGAACATATAGGTATGTATGGCTCACATTTAATTTACTTATTCCAACAAGATGCCAGTTGGCAACTTCTTTGGAAGCTTCCAAAACACGCCACAAACAATATCTCCAATCGTCGCTTGATGGCTAATACAGTTCTTTATGTATATATGCTCACCAATAGCATGTCCTGAATAAAATTAGGACTTAACTGCAAGAGTTCCTATGTAGCGGAGCAGACCCTATCAATAGAGTGGGAGTGGCCAAGGCTATCTTTACGGCACATGACCCACTCTTCCCCAAGTTAAATAAAACACACCAATGTATGAATCATCCCCATCAGTCTCCTAGAATGAATTGGGAAAACCATGGAAGATCACAATCAGAATGACCAGGCAGGTGTGAAGTGTTCAGCCACTTCCCCATCTTGGTTAAATCTTTAAAAGGTGTTTTTATTTTCTTATTTAAATTTATATGTACATCTTTCTTAACAGGCTATATGCCATTTTCAGGGTGAGTTTGTCAGGTGTCCGGTGTGATGCAACAGAATTCAATAACCTAGTAATTGGGGACATGTTAATTTAAATTCATCTTTTCAA
>PNEQ01124261.1:0-65638 GCA_003012365.1 Medauroidea extradentata | reverse complement strand
ATATATATATATATATATATATATATATATATATATATATATATATATATAAAATCAACCGTAATGTGCAGTATCTGTGTTAATAACACGCGACGGTGTACTGTAGGTCGTTAAGTCAATACTCTCAATCTTAATCTCAGTGTATTCTAAGCCTTTATTTTAACATAATTATTCCAAGAAAAACTTTACAGTCTCTCCTTATAAGTGTGTTTAGTGATTACGATAAATAAACCGTAGTGACGATACCTTAAAATTCGCTGGAGTTGACTTGACACGGGATGGACTGCTTCTTACACTAATACGTGAAATTCTAGAGGGTAGGACCAAAATTATAGGTTCTGATGGTTAGTTATTTTTAAACGTTTTTGATTGCACACATCCCCTTGAAGTATTAATTTGTGTAACTTAAAAGGAAGTTCTGCGCTAATTAAGTCGCCAGCAGCAGCTGGCGTTGTATATTGTTAGTGTATGTTAACGACACAACGGGTAAAATCCTCTGCCAATAAGTTTTCTGCAAAGACTTTGGAAGCTATGTTTTCTAATTAATTTACGTTGTTAGTGAGTACGAACAAATGATGATTGTTCTATCTCACCTGTCAGCATAACGCGAAAAATATTATCCCAAATTTTGCCGTTCCTTTAATTTTATTCTGCCTACAATAATGCAAAATGTAACGAAATATTGGGATTTGTATTTCAGTATACTTTCACATTGTCATGTAGATTTAATCATTATAAATATACTATAGCATGTAAGTGTGGTTGAGTATATAACGTCTACTCCACAATCATTACGTTTATTCCGTGCATTTTCAGATCATTATATACGTTTATTTATAGTCCAGATTTAAGGCAGGAGATGCGCTTGGTAGATTACAATAACCAACGTTTCACCGAACATTGCTAGGCGAATCTGCATTAAATGAAGCTCTTTTATTAAAAATGTCCAGTCGGCTAGTAGGACAAAGAAAGTTCTCCAAGTGCATCATGGACAGTCAATCACTATCATTCACTTATGTTGCGGCTGCCATTCGCTGATGGACTTTTCTTATTGGCTGCTGTGCTTGCCATGTTTGTAACCGCAGGTCATTTCACCAGTTTTTTTTAAAACGAACCTCAGGTTTTACTTAGTTTTTTTCAATCATCTCGGTTTACATTTCCAGGATGTTTCAGGATTTCAATCGTAACTCGTACTGTTCTTGTTCTGCAATTGTCGGTGTTGACTTTAGCTTTGGTTTTATTGAAATATACTTTTATTTTTGCAGACGGCGAATGCTCTGCTATTGTTAACCTTTTTGTATTGTTTTTATTAATGGATGTATAGTTTGGTTATTGTCATTATACTCCTGAACATTCGGTCTACATAAACCCCTGCCAGTTATTTTGGATGGAGTCATGACAACAGTTTGATATGCATGTATTTCAAATTGGGTTCATTAGTATTTTATGAATGTCATTTAGAGATATGACTACCGGAGTAAAATAATCAGTTAATTATGTTAATTTAAAACGAAAGTGGTATGACTGTTTCTCTGTTTGTACGTTAGGACTAGACGGACGCCTGAAGAACTCTGCCTACCTACATTTGTCACCACGGAATTTCAGTTAAGAATAAATACCAAATACTTAATTCCCGATAGCTAAATAAATAAATATCGTTCGTGGAGGGAACTGTAGTGCAAACTTCTACCTGGGCGCCCGTAGCCATATACATACCCTGAAAGATGACAAGAAATGAGGCCCTACGGTGGAGAAGCAACGGAATGAGAGGGCGGGAGAAACTTGAGATAACCGAGAAAAACCCACAGGCAAGCGGCAACGTCGTCACGTTTCCCACAAACAAAATATCGGAGATCGACCACGTCGAGAGACGAAACCGTATCGCCGTAGTGACAGGCGAGTAATATGACCACACGGCCACCGCGGTGCTTAATTTTCTATAGAATAGTTTAAAACATAACTTATTCATAAAAAATATTCTTGCTAAAATTGCTATAAAAAGAATTTTCAAAAAATATCTGTGCATAATTTATTTTCTTATGTATAACTATTACATCAACATTTTAACTAAAGAAAATGTATTATTTTTCAATATTCTTCAATAAGCTGTACGTAGAATATATTGTGACGAGCCAAAGTGGAACTTTTATATATCTCAATACACTTAATTATGTAAATTAAAGAAAAGGGCATTTGTGATTGTAGATACCTCGTGTCGGGTATAAAATTAACCGTCATAATACATAGGTACTGGAAAATAATTGTAATTTTGTGGTAATATTAGATTTAAGTAGTTTAGGATTAGTTTAGTAGATAGTAGTAAATGGAAATCAAGTGCCTCGGAGTCAAGAGAGGGGGTGGTCTGCCGTCACAAAAGGTCTGGGCCGGCCGGCAGCCCCCTCCCCCCTCTTTCCATCCATCCCCCCTTCTGCCACAGCACCACTGTAACAACCCGGCAGCGGGGATTACTTTTATTTATTTGAATTATTATCGGTGTCAGTACAGTTATAACTAATCAATGAAAATAATATTTTGTAATCAATCAAGGGTATGTCAACAAATGTGTAGTAATTAAGCTTTGACACAAATAAACAACGGTCAAGGGTAGCGCGACGTTTTGCTCACGAGGGGCGGAGCTAGGTAGTCCAGGGTTTCCATTGGCTGGAAGGTGTGCCCAAGGATTATTGTACACTGGGGACTTTTTCCCGCCAAAAGTTAAGATGTAAGAGTCGTCGTCGAGATTTGAGGAGAAGTAAAGGTGAGCGCGGAGGGAGCTGTTGGCGTCCTATCCGGCCACTTCGTCGAAACATTTCAATAAAAATACTTAACGTTAAATATTTGCAAGGGCAAACGTAAGCGTCGCGTACATAATATTATCGAGTTCAGCAGAAGTACAACTCTCTCCACCTCTGTGAGCGACGTGGCGGTACGCGAGACTAATTTAGCTAGATTTGCCTGAGTTATCATTTCGCCTTCCTTGACTCAATAGCTTGTGCTGCATTAAGGGGACCGTCACAATATTTTGAGGCTTTTATCTGTAAAACTAATCTCTTTAGAATTAATTATTTTAACACTTATTTCGCTTTAAAACTCCATAGCTACAAACATGGTAGGTGGACTTAAATAATCATTTTTGCGGTAGGCTATACCGAACATCATTTAACCCGATTAAATATAATAGTACTTTTATCTTCATAAGACCGGCTCTACTGTAATTTACAAAGCCTATGTCCTGGTATTTGTTTCTAATTCTGGCGAGGTAAACTTTGTAAACCTCTCGAGACACAACACTCGAAAAGCGAGTATTTCCATTGTAAAATTATTAATACAGCCAATGTAGATTTTTTGTAACTGCTGTCGAACTTGCATAGCACATTATGGTTGGAACACTTGTCTACGGTGTGGGAGGTTACTGGTTCGAATCCTGTGTAAGGCACTGGTGTCAATTTAAGTTAAATCATGTTAGTTTATAGTTTCTTGACACACTTTCAGGCATTAAAAGTTGGGGTCCTTTCTAACTTCTGGATGTATTTTATCATAAAAAAAATTGCTACTTCGTGTAATGAAATCAGGCAAAGTCGTGGCTATCTTATTAATTCAAGAGACTAGAAATTGAATAAACTATCTGACATATTAGTGCTCAAAGTCAACATTCGGTCCTGGACAGAAATAGTTGGAGTCTTAGACATAAACTATAAAATTAATTTTAGAAATTCAACCCCACGCAGTTTCGAGAAGACGCAAATGTGTTTTAAATCATGCTTGTGTATCTATTATACCTGTTGAGATACCGATTTGTTTTTTGACTCAGAATTATACAAACACACACACACATATATATATATATATATATATATATATATATATATATATATATATATATATATATATATATATATAACTTCCACGATACTTAAATTAATGTCAGGGGTTTTGAGGTCTTCTAAGATTCTTAAAAAGCATGGTAGGTACTTGTTTCTTTGTAACACTACTAATTAAAAAAAAAACAGGAGTTAGTAAAGAGAAAGTTAAGAGACAACAGTTGTAGAGTGGAAATTCTAAATGATCTAAGTGCCAAAAGACTCTGAATTTAGTTAATTACTTCAATATAGCCATGTGCCAGTGCTATGTCTTGCTGTAAGAACTAATTACCTACAGCTGTCGTAATAATTTTTATGTTCGTTGAAAGATTGCATGTCCCATATGTAGGCCTACACATATTCTTGCATCGCTGGTTTTCCCTTTCTTCTCGAAAGCATATTTTCGGCACTTAGATCTTTTAGGAATTCCACTCTACAGTTTTCCAAAAAAGTGTATTTTGCAATGATGATACATATAGCGGTAAGACCAAAATTTAAATTTACTCGGGTTGACATGAGAAACGACTGTTTCTCATACTGTCAGTTTTACGGGGGCAGTCTTGAGTGTCGGATCAAAACGATAAATATAAATGGCTAACAGTCAAACCAATTTCCAATAACTTTGTTTGAATCTGGTAGTGCAATTCACTGTATGTGTAACTGAGGGGTTTTCAGTGGCTACTTTTTTAATTTTTAAGTTTCTTTACGTTCGTGGTGATTACAAACAATATATGTGTGTGGTTTTTTCGTACCCGATATCATGTCGTCAACAATTTTTGAACGTCCACATTATTGATTGATAAGTTGTTTCTTTATCTTATAATACTACGAAGGCATTACTGTGGTTATAGTTGAATATACGTATTGCGCCAGCGTAATGTGATCCCTTGTATTATTAGATGACAAGTTTATTAATGACTTGATATTTTTGGTATTGCTATCAATTTTATGATTGGTTTACTTACAACATGTACACCATGAATTAGTCACTAAGAGAAACACTTCGCAGCGCGCTCAATAAACATAACGGTTACAAAAGAATTAATGTGTAAAACCAGTAACAAAATAAATACAAAAACTACTAGGATATCAGGTTAAAATGATGCCCCCGCGCTTCAAATACGTTACAATATGTTCGTAAATATGGTTATTTTAACTAAACTATTCCGTATGTGCTCATTGTGCCAATATAGGAAAAGAAACACATTTCGGACAAGGACGGAATATCACTATTTGAACGGCATTTTTATTAAAAACACTGTTTCGAAGCCCAACTACATAACTAAAAATGGCTATTTGAGAAGGCCGTACTTGGAAATGTACTAACTGAATGTCTGTGAAACTCAGATTGAATCATGCAGTGAACTTTGCTACAGACGTGTGGACACGTGGACGGCGTTGCAGCGTATCACGCTTATTCTTTTTTACGCGAAACCGATTAACTTATGCATATTACGATTATCTATGAAAATAACGTACACGTAAACCAAGCTTCAATAGTATTACATATTCAGTACGCTTGTTAGCAACACGATTTTTGGGCATCTCAAAATTGCTAAAAAAAAAAAAACAGCTGTTTTTAGACTGCTGTAACTCCGAAAATATCACCTGCATTCGTGGAGAGCAAAGCGAGAAGAATGCGTTGACATTTACTTCATACTATCAAAATATAAAATTTTTGGGTCACTGCTTATAGTCGCGTAGGAAAAAACTACATGGAAAAACCTTATATACTAGTAGGACGCGCTGTGAATAGAGGCGATATGCTTCCCGTTGAGCGTAGTACTCTGGCTGTTATTGATCCACTGTTCCCATACGTCAAACGTGGGAATTTAGAACCTGTGAAGACTCCTCTTAAAGTCCCATAGTAAAACGAAATCGATGTAAATATTTCACGCTAGTTCAGTGTTTGGCTCGTTGTGGAGAAGCGTTACTTGATGTGCGCTTCAATGTCGCCCTTATAGCTCCTTCACTTGCTAGTCTGTAACATGCAGGTAGGCTGCGCCCTTACTAATTAAGAGAACAGTAGCGGCGAGGACAAGCGTGTGTACGCCGAGCTCACTGGTCGGTTGTCGCCCAGCTGACAGTCCAGTGAGACGTCACTTCCGCTTGCAGCGTGGGACTGGCAACAGAGTCTCTGCTCCTGGGCAAGCACTCTGCAACCCTCGCCTGCTGCATCTCCCCGCCACGATTACCTTGCCAAGCTTTGTACATTCTAGGTATGCTATATACGTAGGCCTACATAGTTTACGGACTATGTTTAAAATATAATTATTAACTCTCTAACCATTCCCTAACAAATATCGATAGCTTGATAACTAATTTATTCTAGTACTGACATTTAGGTACAATATCTAAAGGTTGTGAAAAAAAATCTGTAAACCTACAACTGCTAGGCATCTCGTAAATGAAGAAAAACATATGATACTGCCACTTAGAATAAGTGTCCATTAAACAGGTGTCCATACCGCGTTTTAATCTCCCTGCTCATTTAACAACACCCGTCGTAATGGACATTTTTCTCCATATTTGGATTTTACCAACCTGTGTCCTTAAACGAGAATACGCTGATTAACGTCACAACGCTATCCGTATCACCCGTGTCCGTAAACAAGCGGTGTCCAAACAAAAAGTTCCCAACCTTACACTTAACAAATGAACTTAACTAAACAATTAAACTTAATGATCTACCAATATTTGAAGAACTGTCAGCTTAATAACCATCATGGTGGGTTTGACGAATGCTGGTGAAACCGGCCACTAAGTCGCCATCGGTAGCGTGTAGGCTCTATACATAAACGAAAATATGTTTTAAGACATTTGAATGAATGTTCACGAAAAATACGATGTCGGAACGTAGTATTTTTGTCTGGCGAGAAGCCTGGAAGAGTTCATCAAGTAAAAGTGTCGCCAAAGAACTTAATTCATGTTAGGTATATATTATGTAATTATTAATTATAAGGACTTATAAACATAAGTTTTCAACATTTTAAATTTAGGAACATATAATTAACTCTCTATTAATGTACAAAGCAGTGGTTATTTGTCAGAGAACTTTCACTTATTAACAGTAATACGTACATTTTTGGAGGTTGGCTCCAGCATTTTTGTACTGTACACAAGTTCACAATTGTATGTATACTTTACAAGATACTCTTCACTGTTTTAACCTGGTCTAATAATACAAGTCTGTCAGACCGGCGACTGAAATACATCGCTTCTGCAGATTTTACAACAATTATTTTGAATCGGTCGCTAAAAATACTACTCTTCGAATTTACGTACGCTAGGAAAAACCCTTAAACATACAATGACTGAGTATATCTTATAACTTGACCAATACTACCCAATATGTTTTACCTACTTCGCTTTTGCAAACGTTTGTAGTTCAGTGAACTAGACAAATTCACCGATTCATTTCTACAAATAAAACTGAAATTTAATGTAGAATTATGAAAAATAAATAATTGGAAACTACTGATATCTGAAATGCTTGTTAGTTATAGAGTAAAATAATATTGTAAATATATTTAGTTTACAACTTACTCTTAGTTTCAAATGCATTGGCTCGTTTATTTAAGGGGCTATCTATAGCTATAGGTTAGAATTTCTGTCATATTATTATTGTTAGGCATACTGTAGAGAAGTTACTGCGGTAAAGAATATCACACTCCACCTAGTAAAACCTTAATGACAGTGTCTTCTGGCTACACTCATAAGGTGTACATTCCAATCGGAATAGTTACAACCTAACAGTTTATTCCATAGTGCACACACAACCAGAATATTACAAGGACAACTTAACTGAAAGGCAGGCTTACGAAACGTCGTATGCAGTTGTTTAAACCTCAGCAGTCTAGCCACGCTTATATCACAACAGTGCCTGGTCCTTACATTTAACCTTATTATCTGAGCTGAGTATAAATTAAGTAGCTGGTAACAATGGTCCTTATTTTGCATCTTATCGACTAGGCTGTGTACAGTTTTCCGTTAGAAACTGGGTGGTCCTCACTGTGTCTGTTCCAAGTCGCTGTGTGAAAAAGTTCGTTATTTCTCCCTGGACCTCGTATCGGCTGGTCAAACACATGGTCCTCGTGAGATACAATAAATCCACCCTGCCATACACAACTCTTACAAATAATTTTATTTCCAAAATTTCATCGTGTGTATAGGATCACAAAAATTGCCCCATCTAACTGATGTACATTTGTCAAACATTGACGATTAATTTGTAGAGGTCCTCATAATGACGTTAAACTCGGCGGTCCTCAGAAGATACGCTAGTCCCGTATAGGTGTGTGTGTGTGTTTGTGTGACGGACTTAGGCTGCTCTTGCCCAGAGTGAAGGACTATCCGCTGCCCCCACCAACGCCTGCTGCGATAAGCTGCAGCGACACTCGGCCGTACGGACTCTGTACGGTCAAACGACGACCTGAATGGTTTGCTGTTCAAAACGCCCGGTTTCTTTACTTGGCTTTTGTGCTGTTTTTGCGCAAAGCCCACGGGTTTTAATTAAAATCACACTGTTATTCTATTGGTCAGAAAACTATAGAGCCGAACCTTCGATAATTGCCTCAGTTTGCTCAGTGGCTGCAGCTTACACGTGACTATGCGTGCACGTCATTGGTTAGCGAGTTCTCTGCGCAGGAGCCAGTAGCAGTCGTACGGTGAAGTGTCGCTACGGTCAGTTTGTAGCCCCCCGTTTATGGATAGCCAAAGGTATCCCTGGTGGCGAATGTAGGGAGTAATGAATAAAACAATTGAATAAATATGGCGGCCTTCATGTAAATCAGTTGTAAATCAGTAGCCATAAAGGATGGCGTTCTCAAATTGCATAAACCAATTACAATCGAAATTATGATTAGGGTAGATGCTAAAACGGCTAAATGTGACACGTTACACAGCGGTTATATTATTTCTTATGTAAGTTTCAATTTTAAATAATTTATTTTCTTTGCCGATCTTTAGGTTTCTTTCTTTGCAGAATATATATTTTTTTAATTTTGGTAAACAAGTGCTAAGGTTAAATATTAGAGTCAAAAGTTAAGGTAGAGAGAATCCAAGACGGCCGAAGTAAAACTGATACCTCCCACAACTCAGTCTGACTCGTGTTCCAAAATATACAAAACTGTACAACTATGGTAAAGACATATAGAAGCTGCTACGTTTTTGTGTTTGTTACTTTTCAAGTGGTGACAGTCTTGCACTCTCATCTTAAACTGGTTTTACAATATGTAAATGGGAGAGGCTTTTCTTTTCCTACCTTTAGTTCCCATATTATCAGCAGTAATATTTTTTCTTGTCACAAAAATGCACTGAAAATTCGGTTCGTAGAATTTGGAGAGCGTTTTTAAATTCATGATAGTTCGTGTATTCACCTCCAATAATTTTAACAGAACACCTCACATTTACACAATTTGAATAACAGCTATCCACTCTGCAGGTTCAGAAACCTGGTTACGTTTATCTACAAGCTTCTTGTGTTTTTCTATCAAAGATTATAAATAGTCGCCTTCATTGAAAGTGTGCCCAGCAACATTCTAGAAATTTATGTGTAATTCATGCAATGGCCTTAATGTGCTCTATATGCTCGTATGCCCACAGCGCAATAATGACTTTCTTCTTGTTTTGATCGAAACTATTGTCCGAGTAAAACACACTTGTGTGTTTAAATAAAACATCTTAATAAGCTATCTTTTATTATGAAGGACAATACGCACTACTGAAAAAAAAAAAGAAGATTTTTCAAATATGCGTCTACGTAAACAATTAAAATTGGATTAGACGTGTTGAATAACAGCCAACAGCCTTTATGTGAACACTCGCGGATTATTGCGGTACGGTCGTATGTGTACTTACAGGGTGATAAGTTACGCACTTTGAGATAATTATATAACAACACAGTGTGTGTGTTATTATAATTCCCTAACATGAAGTTAATTCCAAGTCATTTATGAGAGAAATCTAAATCTTAACGAACACTTTTATGCATATTTTTACACTTTTAATTGCCTTTAATTTCTGTTGCTGAGTTAGTTAAAAAAATAGTACAATTGTTACTCTTACATTACGGAAATACCAATGTAAAATAAAGTGCCCCACTCAATCACTCACTCACACACTCATCGACTCGAAGTCCAAACCAGTAGACCTAGAGACACTGAACTTTAATGTTGGCTTCAACTTACGCCGTAGGAACAGAATAAGAAGAAATTTTTCGAAATTGGAAATTTAAGTAACTGGTAAAGGGTGAAATGTGTTTTCAATTAATATTCTCGACAATGCTCATACTTGCTGAGATATTGACGTAAATTTTACTTCAGAATAGATCTTACGAGAATGCATGTTATGCAATTTTTCGATTTTTCGAAAATCAAAAATTAAGAGGGTGAATAGCAATAAAATATGTTTTAAATCGAGCCTCGACAGCTGTTAGAACCATTGAGATATTGAGGTTAATTTGTTACATAATGAAGCTTACCCAAATCCCTAAAAATTAGTTTCTGGATTATTTTCAGTTAGATATCCAAGAGAATTTTAAGATAAATAAATAAATTTGTTCCAATTAATTCTATGCACCTATCAAACCTCTTGTTATGTCAAGAATATTTCTGAATGCAGCTGACGTAAATATAAAAAAAATTGTTTCATGAATTTCCAAAATTCGACAGTTTAAAGAGTGGATGATAGATCTAAAAGGTTTTAGAAATTCCGAAATGCAGGCATGACCACGGGGAAATAATTTATTAGTTGTTTTATTTTGCTGCCTTATTGGAACGTATACCACTTTGAGGGCGGGTGTAATTATACACATTATATTTCTAAAGAATTCTAATGACCTCTCTTGGCGTTTGTCTTCGGAACACTGGTAGGAGGTTTTGGGTTAAAATCCCGCGTAAGGCAAGGCGACGAGGAAGTGCTGTAATATTATATACGCACATATTAGTGGCAGCTGGCAGAAGAGATAATTTATATTTGGGCTATGAAAATTTAAGGGTGGCTACCACTTTTGGCGTAGGCACCCCTCTAAGAAGGGTAAAGGGGTAATATGTATTTTCTTGAATACTTCGATAGCTCATAAACCTGAAGATAGATTTTTTAGGGTCTTAACATCGAGGTATTTAGTGCTGGTCTAAATTTAAAGGCCATACTATATAAATAAAAGAGTATGACTATTGTATGCTCATTATATATAATTAAAAAATTATAACTTCAGGCATTACGCAATGAAAATTCCAAAAACAGCGGTATGCGATGGCTCAAGGTACCTAGAAATAATAGCAATCAGTGAAGAAGTTTTTCTGTAATGAGACAATTTTTTCGCCTACATTCTTTATGTTGGAATATGTATGCTTTAGCTTTTATCATAACGAAATATATAACTACATGAAAACCTCGTGATTAACTTCCATGAAGTTTCTTAATCGTTTACTAGTGTCCTTATAAGTCATAGAGAATTATATCAGTATGGTAACATAGCAAAGTTTCGAAATTGGTTTGGAAAAATATTACAATTGCATAACCTCATTTATGTAACCTAATTAATGTTTATAAAAATTTGCTACTTTTTCACACTACTTTTACAATAGTATTTAATAATTTATCACGTTTATATAGTAAACATAAGTTTTATAAAGCAGTTTTTTGATCAATCAAACGACCCTTTCATTAAAAAATGTCATGGATATAGTAACGTATGAAATATACGAGTTAACATACTTACACTGTTCTTAACGAGGATTGAAACGGAGCTAGTGTTGTGCCTGCAGCCGACGAAGTTTCTTACCTACAGAGAAAATTTTCTGAACAGTGTGCCTTGGCGTTATGCAACATTTATAAAGTCATTCAAATAGTTTGTTCAATAGAGAGTGACTGGAATATTTTTCTTCCAAGTACTCAGTCATGCGACCTGCCTCCTTCATACTTCGAGCAATTTGTTTGTCCACATAGACCGTAAGTTCCCGCCCACTTTCTGCAGTTTGCTCCATAACAATCACCTCTGTCAGCCCCTTGTCACTGTTATTGCACTAACACGGTAACGTGTCATGAAATGAGAAACGTGAATTGTGACAGAAGCAACTACAATACGAGGCTTCAGAAGTTTGACATAAACACGCAACTATAAATAATAAATAATTTAAATGTCGTGATGTTGTTAGGCGACAAAACAGTTCTACGTGGGAAGATATTCGATTTATTTTTACATATTAATTATTCAAACATATCGTACTTACACTTAACAAATATTATTGTAATTTAAGTTTCTATAAATGGCATAAGATCACCGAATGCACATTGAACTGTGGGTCAATTAAACCACACTATTTTCTACCTAAAAACTAAACGAATAAACGAACTAAAAATATTTACTAAATTCTTGAACAATTTTTATTTTGTTTCACTCTGAACATACAATTTGAAGTAGGAAATTGCTATGTAGCGTCTTAATACATTGAAAATTATCACCCTAGTCAAGGTCATTAAGAAACTTCTCACACGTATGCACACTGTAGAGAAACATTTATCAGTCTGCTACTTGTGTGATGGGACAAGTAAAAATTTTTGTTAATTGACAACAGAGGCATCTTACTTAAAGTGAAGGGTTACAAAAAAGTTTCATAAATGTGTGTATAGCTAAATGTGTCTTATAGAGGTATACTTGAAGTTCATGAAATAAAGATACATACAATAATATTAGAACCTTTATTTCTGAAATACAGTTTGATGAAGATTAAAAATATGGAACAGTTTACTGCTAAGGAAATAGGCCTGTAATAGAATAGACAGACATTTACGTTGTGATGGAATTAAAAATATGTCGTTTCGATGTTGTAATTAGCAACGTTAATGTTGCATCTGTTATATGTCTATTGTGTGCATGGGAATACAGCATAAAATGTTCTTGTATCGAGTGTTGATATGTGTTCACTAAATATTGCATCCTAAAAGTATTATTAAAATTTTCTTTAGATTATTAGTTTAAATATAGTACACTTGCAGTAATCCATTTTAGTAAGTAAGTAATGTTGCAGATTTGAAGTGACTCTGCTTCATGCAACATTCTTGAATCCCAGAAAAACTTACAACGCAATGTTCAACTCATTTTATAAGACAAGTGGTAACTTTTACTAGTTATGTAAACACTAGCTTTTTCACTTATTGTGTAAAATATATAATTATACGTAAATATAACAGAAGGGGGTACATTTAATATGCCAATGTACAGTTGTGACGACCCAACTAAAAATTTGCAATATAAAATAAATTTCTCTAATTTTTTACAAGTAATCATCTCGGGAAATTTGTAACATATGAAGAACCTGTGTGTGCCTACGTGTGTGCATATATATATATATATATATATATATATATATATATATATATATATATATATATATATATATATATATAGTGTCCAGAGAGAAAAGGGCAATATTCTGGGAGGCGATAGTAGTCGTAATTATGATCAAATCAGTTATTATTGACATGGGGTCAATCAATATGGGACGGTTTGTCGAGAAAGCCCCATTTGAATGTAAACATTGATAAGCTCTAAAATTGCTGTTATTGTTTTATATGCGGTTACGTTCCTCATTCCGGTCACAAGTAAATAGTAATTTATAAAGAATGACACACTAATCATTTTAAGTACCTGCAATAACAAGATTAAAAATTTTGTTTCATGTCGTGTCAAAAACAATGTTGAAATTCATAGTCAACATTAGTCAGTTAACTGTGTTTGTTAACACATTCCATAGCAAATTTTTCCTCCTTGATTGTGGATGACCTACTTCAACTAGGAAAATTACCGCACACAAATAAAACAATAAAAGTAATTTTTGAGCTTATTAAGGTTAACATTCAAATGGGGATATCTCGACAACCGACCCATATTGACCCCATGTTCACATGAACTTATTTGATCCCAATGACCAGTACTACCACCTCCCAATGCATTGCCCTTTCCTCCTTGGACAGTCAGTTTGTACAGGGAACAAGGAAATTAAAACATCGAACTCCGAGAGGAGATTCCTCATTAAAAAGGAAATAGTAAGACGAGATTTTATTGAACAATTTCAAGACAAGTAAGGGTGGTGTGAGCCCTTACAAATTGAATTTGAAAATTGCGTTTTGTTGAAATACCGAAAACTGTTAGGAGATAAATTACAATTCTATAGGGGATGTTATGCATTATTGCATCATTAACTTTCAAAAAAATTCAGCCTTCAAACCTTACCTTTTCATGAATATAGTATGAGTGGCCATTCTCGTATTGCATACAATTACTTTGCCGTCAGGTTTTGCCAGCATTTTTTCATTTCTACGCGAGCAGCACATTCTAAGGAATAAAAAAGGTTCTCATAGTTCTCAAATTTGCTAGTTCTTAGAATTAACCGTTTACGAGAATAATGCACTCCCACTGTTGCTATGACAACAACAGAACGCCTGGTATGTTGGCAATTAGTGGTACTTCCGCCAAAGAATTATTGGCTTGTACATGCACCGTGTTCTCAAGATAATGTAATCTGTGATGTAGTTTTTAAGTTGCAAAATCAATCCAACTGACTTAAAAACATAAGGCTCGACTTGGTAAATTCGGTAACAAATTTATTTTGCAGCATTATCTACAAAATGTTAATTTTTCGAAGAGAAGTATTCATGAATTTTGTAAACAACAAAACGTTCGTTTTGTTAAGATTTGATATAGAATTGCAATCATTTTTAAAACATTACATTTATTTCGCTGAATGAATGAAATGAAGTGTTATTATCGTCAAAACAACTAGCAATAGTAGCATAATCATATTTTCATATCATCTCATTTTTGTCATCCAGCAAAAAAAAAAAATTAAATAAAACACGTGAAACGGTATTTAAATTAATTTTTTCAGTTACGAATGGGATGTCACGTTGCTTATAATATTCATAATTTTTCTCCAAATAAAAAATAAAATTTTATATGAATGCTGTAAAACCAAACTTGTAAAATTTATTGAGTCATGACTAAGTATTATAATGTCTGCGAGCTAGTAAAACAAGTCATTTTTTATCATTACGATGTGCTGCTCGAATAGACAATGTGAGGGAGGCCAACCTTATTATTTTCGTGAAAATAGAAGGTTTTAGAACTGAATGTTTTACAGGTTTAGGCTATCAATCAAACATAACAACTCTTACAGAATTGTAATTTAACCCTTAACCGTTTTTGATAATTTAAACAAATACAATTTTTTTAATTTCGTTTTCAAGGGCTCTTATATACCATAATATTCTTTACTGTCTTGAAATTGTGTCATATATAACGTCGGTTTACTTTTCCATGAGGAATCACATCCCTGAGTTTAGGCTGTTAATTTCCGCCTTTATGATTCATGATGGTTGTAATTATTTTCATCTTACGCGTTAAAATGCTTAACATATTTCCTTATTTTCTTATGTTACTCTCCTGTGGGAGGATTGTCCTTCGTAATCGGGTTTTAAGTTGAAAATAATACAAATATTTTACTCATATTTAAACAATGAGAAATTAGCCCAGTATTTGTCAGAACAGATTTGTCAACTACAGAATATAATATTCCAGTTCATCCTAGCAATGTCAGTAATTACAAGGATCCAGTTAATTAAATCATAAAAATGCGTGTGGAAACCGCAAAGACAGAAATTAGTTAAATAACCGCATAGTGTTTCTATTGAAAGCGTTAAAGGTGAATGTTGTTAATATTTGTAGATATTTCAGACAATGAAGTGGCGATAATATTTTGCACCTCTTCACTGACAAGCCTTTACCTGATTTTCCTTTCATTTACTTCATGTTACTTGAATAACCGTCAAGCATTAATGCGACAAAATTATTATTGAATTTGCTGACATTGAAATTTGAAACTTTCATCGGGGCTTCAAATGCAATGTAACGTTTTTCACATTACAATTTATAAAAGAAAACATTATATTTAATTTAGGAATGTAAAAACTTCATAATAATGACAAATTTAAAATTGTGGATTTTCGTCAAATGGAAAATTTATTTTCTGTCATATTTTTGGTATTCTTTGATTTACAAATCCTATTTTGTATAATTGTTCTATTGTTGTTCGTGACATTAACCGGAAACACATACCATGAAGGTCTCGCCGGGTTTAAAGAAACAATTAAAAGAAACATATTCATTTATAAATCATATCTATGGCCGTAACAACTGTGGCATTTTAACGATAACTCAGAAAATGTCGGAAAAAACTGTATTCTGTAGAACACAGAGAAAATGGTTTGGTATAGCCTTATCAAATATATGTATTTATACGGCCGGACAACCGTAGGAACGTTGAATCATCCGTTGTTTGGTTTCCTGGCTAAATTTGTTCCCTCATCTGTAGACCTATTGCTGTTCAACATGCATTTTGTTAGAATAACGTAACAGATTTTTTGGCGTGTTTCGACTACGTTGCAGCTAACACAAATTTGTTTGGCTAAAATACACATTTTTCTGCCATATAGTGTATAACCGTAAGTATAGTTGACTGTAGCAAACATTTTCCTCTGTGAACATATCCGCTAATCTCGGCTGCAGGTATACAGACAAACATGTATTCGATGAGTTCGTATTTGTGCTGTTTATTCTCCAGAACTTACTGCTCTTCTAGACCGATGTCTCAGCTGTATCGAACTGAAGCAGTACCAGCACATAAGACATTATAGACACGCACATCGACGAGATGAGTGGTAAGTCGATAGTTGCAAAGCCAGCTGCAGTAAACACTATCTTCCTCCTGGATGCCTGCAGAGAGAACTCCTTCAGTTGTTCTGAAGCTTCCTTGTTCAGCCCAGGCTGCAACATGAGGTCATGTATGATACCTGTGGTCTTCCTAGACTCTCTGCTTGTCGAACTGCAAGCCCAGGTTATTGCTACTGCCTGGGAAGCGTAGAAAAATGACCAGAAAACTAGATTCAAAATCTTTGTAACTTCAGTTGTGAAACCTTCTTGCAAGCTGGAGCTGATGGTGGACAGCAAGCAGAAGTGGATTACCCTAGTTCCATTCACGAAACATGTTAGTAATATTAATGACAGAGCTAAGCCATGTAAATTATTTATTGCAGATGATGCTTTGCAAAGTTTGTAATGTGCATATTTACAGGAAATTATGAAGCTTAGCATATCTGGAATAACATTTTCATTATTTACATGAATTCTTGACACATTAATTTGCTGTGGCAATTGATTACAATATATATTAATTGAACTGCGCTGGCTTATTGTCTTCTTGAATGCTACTTTTACAGCCATATTTTCACTTTCCCTTCTTAAATGCTGGTTCAACACTTTGATTCTTTGCCGTACAAGCAAGACCATATGTACATAGTTAGCAGACATTACCACAAATATTGTGTTGACAAGCCTGTAGCACACAACGGTTAAACATATTAAGTTTTTAAACTTAATTAAACTGTAAACATTGAGACAGCAAAGTAATGCCATTGTTATAAGAATCAATACATAGCCATAAGTGGAGTTGTGTAACCAGTCATTGTACACTCTTTTTGGATTTTTTGTAATGTGTCATCAAATTCTTGGAACATTTCAAATATTTCAAGTTTTCTTATCCAATTTAAACGAATGGCTATCCTTCCAGTTAAAGTAGACACGAATAACATGTTAGTGCAGATTAAAACTGTTACATGTTCGGTATACCCATAAAGAGTTACAGGAATATTAATTATGATGAAACGAATCATAATCACATGAACGATCAATGTGGCAATAATTCCAGCTACAAAATATACAAGTCCTTTTCTAGACCGTTTTAATGTTATAATTCTTCCTTCATTTATCGTATTTTCTGATATTACTTCGTCAGTATCAACTGCAAATATCTTTGACACTATCCATAATGGCCTGAGAGATTCGCAGACGTTTAGCCTGCTCGCTAAGGCCATTTCACCTGAAAATAAAGTTTAAAAATGCATAATTTTTAGTATATTAAAAACTTGTTTACAACAAACCAGAATTTTATCATACAAATATAGCATAAATGTTAACACACTAAGAACAAACGTTTATTAATATGTAACATCTAATCAAAGCTAAATTAGCACAAATATTTATATAGGTAGATCACTTTAAAGTGAGCACTTCCTAACCTGAAACTTACAATCATTTTTAAATTATATTAATTGGGATTATAGAAGTAAAGATTTGAGAGTTGTGAAATTATTATGATATTTTTTAGTTCCATGGAAGTTTTCATATCAAAAAATAGTAAAGATAGAGACATAATGTCTCAGAGAAAGTTGTAATCAGAGCTCAGTTTATTATGAACTGCCTATACACGCTTACACGTATGACGTCATACATAAGAACATCGTATCAAAATTACATCCCTACATGTATATGAATAAGATTCTAAACATGCGATAGTATCAAGAATATAGTGCCACCCAGCATATTATGGTGTTAATATTCTGTTAAATTTGGAAGTATATTAAGTTAAATGGTACTTGTGGAGGTATTAGGATTTTAGGTCATTTTGAGTATGTTCACAGTTCATAGTGTATGTAATGCTCTAAAACGTATAATAAAAGTATTTCGTAATGACAAAATTTGTTTGAGTTTTGGCGTTTGGTTTATTCGTGGTGTACACTGAAGGACCTGGAGCGGAGAAATTTTCCGTTCATTTGTAAAAAATTACAAAATTTAAGGTAACGATTATATAATAGGTTTTACAAATACTTATCTTTAATAAAATGTCACCAACTGTTGTCGCTTGGATTCCAACACCAATTCTATGCTATAATTAATTAATAAATCTTTCCCTTTAACCTTGTGAGGAAACGTTAAGCTTTGTGGGTGAAAAGTTTTAAAATATGTTTTCGCCATGTCGTCAGTAACTCATTCAGGTCGCAGCCTACAGCGATTTTCATCGTCATATGTTTACTGTAGTATTTGTACCAGACACATTTATAATTTTTTAGTAAATTTTGCTCGTATGAAAATTTTTCTCTTATACTTTTTGCGAGATGACTCATAAACGTAAAAATTTACATGTTATGGTTTTATGTACGCCACTAAAACTAACTGACATAACAAACTGAAAAAAAAATACAGTGAATAATCTTTTGCATGCTACAACATCTCCTACATAAAGCTAAATTTATTTTCATTTATAAAAACGTTTGAATTTTTTTAATCTTAATTTTAAATTTCAGTAATTATTTTTTTAATACAAAAGTACTTAATTTTTGGTTTTATATAGGAGACCTTGTAACCTAGTCACTGCAAACTTTTGCAATTTGCTATGTCAGTTGGTTTTAGTGGGGTACATAAAACCGTAAAATGCTCATTTTTACGTTTACGAGTAACTGCGCAAAAACTATGAGAGATAAAATTATTTCATAAGAAAACAATTTACTCGCAATTTAAGTCTACGTCTAAAATAAAAAAAAAATGAGATTGAAAATTGCTGTAGACCATGCCAAGCTATCGTTGCCGTTTTTCTTCAAAAATTCCACGCGGGCAAAGCCGCGGCCAGGTAGCTCGAAGCCAATATATTATAAAACCGGGCTTAGAGAACATTTTACCTAGTATAGATTTAGTACCAATTACATATGCCGGTGCATATGAGGTGTTTTACTGTGTTTGTTTAAAAATAATTGTATACAGTTTTTAGTAAAGTTTTATGTAAATCTCATCTTAACGATATTTCATTCATTTAACGAAGTTATAAACTATAATAGTCTAATTATTATTTGAGATTAACAAATAGTCATATATACGGCGCCTAGCATCCAATGGAATGCCGACGTTGATGATATAATGTATGATTGGTTTTATATTGATTAATGGTGGTGATTGATATGATTAAATTTCTATAATGTATTACCGAGGCAAGCAATTTCCAGCTTTATTTGTTGAGGCAAAAAATGCACCTATTCGGATCCGCGCCACATCATTAAATTTTCAGAATGGATAGTGGTGCACACTGTCCAATACCACTTACAGCAAGATACGAGCCTTCATGATGTCACTGTCCTAGGGTCCGTTTCACAATGTTTACAGTTTACGTATTTGCAAATTACTAGTCACGGGTAAAGGCTTACAAAAGTTTGTAGATTTGGTTCCACATAGAAAACTGCCTTACTTGTGAAGTTTCGAGATATTTACAAGGCAGCTGATAAATATTTACAAGTTGTTCTTATATTTGCATAGTAGTTGTAAGGTGTATGATTTGAATGACGCTGGTATTAGTTACCAATTACAAAGACTTTAAATGCATAATATAATAGAAAGGAATTCTGTATGGGTCATTTTTAAATATGCTTATTAAAGGTATTAAAAAAAACGGAAGTGAGTACATATTTTTGCACAGTTAATTAGATTAGTAAAAAATAGAAACAATGGTCAAACACGCGAGATACATTATAACGCAACATGCGAAAAGGCCAATGTAGACTAAGGGTATTGGTTACCAATTGCAAGTTTATACATTTGTCTGTTTTATTTGTAAACTTACGTTGAGAAGTGTGAATAACCTCAACCAATGGCAAGTAAAACAAACATTTAAAATTATTTAATCTATAAAATTATATTTTATAACTAAATAGATTGTACCAGTTCACAAATAAGGGATATAATCAGGGCTTGGAAAAATTGCAGTACTGTCAACACTCTACAGCATTAAAATTATGTACATTAATAACTACTACAGCTCAATTTGTCGCTGTTTTCCTGTAAAACCTCCACTTTTTTATGTAAAATGTGTAGATGTGTAATGTATCCGACGAAAAATTACATTGCCTGAAAGGTCACTCTAAACCTTTGATTATATTCATGGATTGACGAGAATATGTAATTAGAACTGACTCGATATATCTTATGTCTGTGTGAAAGACTATCATATTTTCCTTCATATGAATCACTAGAACTGTCGTATGCCTAAACGTTACATTTATATACACTGCACCAATGCCGAAACCCTTGTAGAAATTTAACTACAGTCACAAGTTTATTTTACAAGTTTAGAAACAGATGATATCCAAGAAAACACGCTGACCAATGGCATCGTCCGGCACGATTTCCATATGCGAAAATCCGGGGACCAACACCGCCGGGAATCGAACCCGTATCACCTTGGTGGGAGGCGAATTGTCTGACCATTCAGCAACCGTGACCCCTATAAACGTTGTGGAATGAGAGCCTGGTATTCCACGGAACTTTGTTAGTAGACTTATTAGTGAGCAGCGTGAACGGTAAAGAATGGTAATAATATATCGTATAACGTGACAAATAAGAGTATGCTCATCATGGATGTCAGCAAGTGAATAACAGCTCGCAAATCTTGCATTTTATGTTGAGTTACTCACCGGAGGAAAATGTTAAATTTCATCCACCTGTTGTGCTGAAGGAAATATTTGTTTATTAAGATAGTTGTTTCCTTCAAAATTATTGCTTCTCCGAGATATATTCAATACATAAGAAAATCTTTGCAGGCTGGAAACTTATTGACAACACGATTAAAATTGTTTTTTTACCTAACTCCTCAATACCATTCGGAAAAAAATCGCTTGTTTATACATACATTTGATTTTTCGCTAGGAAGTATTACATAGAAAAGTTTAAAAATCCATAACGCTCTGCGCGAGAGGTTTTGGGATAAAGATTACTTTCAAATCAAAACGCGAGTATTTTTGAAATTCCGTTACTACAGATGCCTGGATAATATCACATTAAAAACTATAAAAACTAAAGTTTTCCATTTATTGGAATTGGGGATTCAAGCTCATATTTTTTTCTAAAAACTGTTTTTAATTTATTACTCGAAATCGAAGCGTACTACCGCCAAGTGCTGTACAAACAGACGTCCGGAAATGAAATATCTACTCAGCAAAAAAGTCTCATCGAATTATGATAAGTAGTTAAGATGATATCGACGATTGAGTGTTCCAGTCTCTTTCCATACCCATTAAGCCATTTGGAAGTAGTTTTACCTAAATAGACACTAAAACTTTATCTCTCAAAAATTTAATTTTACCGTTTTAACTTGTTTTGTCATTGAAGCTAAAGTTAAAATTTGTTGCGTTATATTATTTTCAGCTATCGGTTCAGTTTTTGTGTGCAGTGTTTGGAAAAGGCATGTGTAATTCAATGCAATTTTAACTACAGCTGCAGAATAAAGAGAATAACACTTTATTTATGTTCCGTCCATTTGTCAAGAATTTCTAATGGATGTAATATACTAACATTTTGCGTATGGAAAGACATTACCCATTCATTTCTGCACGGACTATGTTAATATGGATCGTGCATCTTCTGTCTAATTACGTTTATGTTATTTCTACATTGCTATTATTTAGTTGTTCAGCTCAAGAGATCTTGATGGTAAATTAAGAATGATATTGTAATGAGAACAGAAAGTATTATTTAAATGAATTTGTAAAAACCAAAGTAGCAAGCCATTGCACAACATTTGTAAATGGAAGTACAAATTGTAACAATTTAAGATTAACAAATTAACACTGTAACGTATTTTTCTGTCTTACCATCTAACACTCGCCATGTCTTACCGTACTTACAATAGAGTTTTGAGAAGATGATTGAAGTACGTATGTATTTACCGCGCAAGCCTCTTTGCTCTGGTAAAATCCAGAAACTGATTGTGCGGTAACTGCCGAGTATTCCTAGGTGGTGATTGGGAAAGGGGGAGACACAATAGTCAATACTTTTGTTTACGTCGTTATCTACAGACACGCCTCTAGGTAGCGCGTATAATCACCTGTCCACCTCAGAAATAAAGACGTTCGTAGTTTGTTAGCCGCCAGTAACGACAAAAAAAACTAAGTAAAATAATGATCGCAAAATAAAGTTGCTGCAAGTCACTGAGATCTAATTATTTTTAATTTATTTCGGTTGATATTGTTGCTATTTTTATTATTTCTTGCGTTGAAGTTATGTTATTTCAAACAATATAATAGTAAATACGATTTTAGTTTCTAGTGGCTAAAATATAATTACACATTATATAGACAAAATGCTGTTCACAACAAAATGTATTACTAATAACATTTCTGTGTATAATAAAACTATGTATCAGAACAACTTCTTTGAGCGTTCCATGAAGATAGACTTTCAACTGAAGATTCGGAAAACAATGGAATGAACAAGATGGACTTCATGCGTAACATTAATACATTGACTGGGATCTCATTTCTTAAACATTTAGCGCACTTCATAACTACCTACTCTTGAAATGAATTCTCGCGATTTGCCGTTGTACTGTTTTTAAATGAACACCATTGGTATGATGTCGCACGACGATGCTGGTTCCAAACAGATATATTCTCGCCCGATGCTAAACAGTGATCTAATTTTACATCCCTAAGAAAAATTGGGTAGATTCTACTGTTTTTTGAAATAAGTAAAATCATAGAAGTTATGGACATAGCCTAACAGATAAAATTGTAGCATACTCGGATTATTTATGTGTAAGTATTGGCGAGGTTACTTTACGTAAAGGTAAACTCACATGTTTGTTTTCTTTTTAATTGTATAATTCATTTGCAATTCAAAGATGGACAATGCAAAAAGAATGATTAAAGTCATCTAGTAACTAATGCCTTAATTTATATATATTCTATCCTATATTTTCAAATGGAACCAGTGCTCTCATGTGACGTCACAACTAATTGTGTCCATAAACTACTTACATATGAATTAAAGTAACACACTTTTCAAATTAGAAAACTGTAAGTAATAAAGAATTGAGCATTTTAAAAACCGTGATTCACGAGCATATAAAAATCAGTAAAAAAAACTGCTTCTACTGGCAAATGTAGAAATTAGGGGGCACATTAACCGGATTTGGGAAAACCAAATAAATAAACATAGTTTGGATTCAATTCATACTTCCCTCCAACAAAATGGTGTACCTGCCGCTGAAATTTCCATTGAAAATAAAAGAATGGTAAAGTATGGCAAGCCGTTCTGCTGCAATTTCAGCTTTTTATTGATTTTGAGCTTCACAGCCATTTAGAGCGTAGTTTGTGAGAGTAAAACTTCATTGAAGTGAGATACCAGTGTTCAAATACTTGCAGTTGCTTTCTCTCTGCAACAGACGACTGGCTTCTTCGAATTTCGCAACACGTACACGTACAGGTTCATCGTAGCAGAAATCTAATCAAAAATTAACTATTTAGTTTCCATCTTGAATCAAGACCATCTACATTTCAATTGATAGATCCCGGTCAATCGTGAAATAAAAAAAAAAATCTTTTTTTTTTTTTTTTTTTTTTCAAATTATTTACAAGCTGTGGCTCGGCGTGGGTGTGTTTCAAGGTGAGCTGTACTTTGCAACGTTTGCACAAACTCATGAGCTGGCTATCTGTATAGGCGAGGCACGAGAGTGATGTCACTTCTAATATGTCACACTCGGATTTGTACAGATATCACGAAATACAGCTTACCTTGCAACACACCCACGACACGCCACTGTTTACGAAATATTTATTTTATTTTTCTGAATAAATTTAGTCAATTTAAACAAAATTTTAGCCATTGCATGAGCTTGAATTTTAGGTGAGATTTTTTATGTAAGCCATTTTAGGGGGCAGCTTGACATGAATGAGTAAAAAAGTCTTGCTACCTTTCGAATTCAAATTTACCGAACTCAATAAAATTTAAAAGTCGGTCAACCCCATAATCAAAATTTTAATTGAATTGTACTTTAATATTCTTACTCTCCCACATTATAAAATTAATGAGTTAGTATATTATGTCATTTCTAGATAAAAGTTGCATATTTTAACTTTTTGGTTATTTTTCACCCACATTAAAGTGATTAGCCTCATTACAGGGTTGCTACTGAATTTCTAGATAAAATTTACCTGACTCTCCTGGTTTTCCGGATGAAAATTATGCATTTCCAGTCTTTTTTGTGGAATTAAAAATAACGATAATTTAAATTAAAATGTTTAAAGTATATTTAATTTGCATAACTGATTTAACATTTTTTTAATTATATGTACTACAAACAGATACTTGTGTTCGACACACTCAATTACCACAATCCAGAGAACTATAATAAGTTATGCAATTTGAATTTATTGGTTTGTGGACATACGTCATTGCTCATGTTTTGCTGATCAAACCTGTGTTGGATGACAAAAAACGAAAAACGAACAAGATAAAACAAATATAAAACACACACAAAAATAAAAAAAAAATTCGTCGTCCCCGCTATTTTTGTGTGTGTTTTATTTTTTTTTTCTTGTTCATATTTCGTTCTTTGTCATCCAACACAGGTTTTATCAGCAAAACATGATAAATGGAGTTATGTCCACAAACCAATAAATTCTAATTGTAAAGTCCCATTGCAACAAACATTTAAAAATCTCAAGTTATACGATTAACTGGATATATATTTAAAATGAATTGCTAAGATAACATTTTCATACAGTGAATGGTTGTGCAATTGTCCAAAAGTCAATCGCCAAAGCCTGCAGCCGCCATGAAGATGCGACTCCAGCCCAGAAGTCTAGCTAGTTAACTAGACAATGACCGCTAAAGTCTGTAAACTCCTATAGCTGAGCCAAAAGTTTGTTCTATAGTTTGTGAATTTCCAGTCATAAGAAGCAATTCCCCTGACTTTTCCAGGTTTTCCCTGGCCACTTTGAAATTCACTGACTTTTCCAGGTTTTCCCTGTTTTACAGACCTGTAGGAACCCTGCACTAGCTATGCTGGTAAATACTTGTTATAAATGTGTGTTTTCTTTTTCTTCTCATATGATGTCTAGGTCACGTACATAACGACCTTCCCTCCCCCCTCTCCATTTCTTTGATCAAAATTTACCTTGTAAACAAAGCTACTTCCTAGTAACCCGTTATGGGACTGAATGTTTCGGTGAATAATATTTGGTTCTAAATAGGTATTATGTAGCACATTAACCCGTGGATGAATGTATATAGTATATGCGAGGAAAAAATACTCTTCGTTGAACACGCACATGAGAAACAACAGTCGTATGAAATATAATTCCAGATGCGTCCAGATTGGTTTTGTCGGCAAAATTTGTATTTACCCTGCGACAATATGATCTGAAAAATTACAATATATTACGTAGAAGGAAGGCAGTATTTAACTGCTCCTACAGAACAAAATTTCTCGTGTTCGTGGTTGTAGTAATAGTTAATTTTCAAATGCTGTCAAAATATACATCAGGAGGGACCGCAGTGGCCGAATGGTCAAACCTCTTGCCTCCCACCAAGGAAATCCTGGTTCGATTCCCGGCGTGGTCGGTCCCCTGATTTTCGCATGTGGGAATCGTGCCGGACGATGTGGTTGGTCGGCGGATATTCTTGGGGATTTCTTTTTTCCCCCGCTCCTTCATTACGGGGCTGCTTCATGCCCATCTCTTATCACCTCTCACCAGCGCCGAAGACCACGATGTTATGCGCTGACCAAAATATTTCACTCCCTCTATACTTCAAGAATTTGTTTTTTGTTTTAAAAAATTGCATCTTTATCATGCTAACAAATAATGGTGCTATTTCGTTATCGTATACAATAACGTTAACATGGCGAACGACAGAAAACATGTAATTTCGTGCTCTAGCTCTTTCGGACATACACACATATATTCTCTCTCTCTCTCTGTTTATCTCTCTCAGGGTAATAGAGATAGCAATAGTACGTTTTTATTGTAAATTGAGGTACGGCCTAAGTTTTCAAAAAGGTACAGTGTAAGTAAATACTACGCGATCTAGTTACAAATAATGATGTTGTTAAGACGCAGGTGTTTGTTAAACATGTCTTGCACTGCCTAATTGTAAAAAATTAAAAAAAATCCCACGTAAGGAAAACAACAGCGTGAAACCACAGGATAAAAATTATGGAAATATTTGTTTTTGCCTATGTTCAAAGATAAAGCTGTTGAATATTAAATAAACACACAGTGATAACTTGTAACTGAAGTACATTAGGGTCCATTTCCTTTGTACGTCCGAATTTACATTTCACGGATTCATTATGAATAGGGACTGGTAAATGTCGTGAATTCAATGACCTGTAGGCTAGAATCCATTATGCTATGCATACTCAAGTCCCGTCTATAGGTCGTTCGGGATAAAGTGAGCACTAAAAATTTAACCTTTGAAAAATATCACTAGCCGTTACTGCATATAATAAAACATGACACATAGTCCCCTTACTGCTTGTATGGTTGGCAGCGAAGTTACGCAATATAATTCCCTGTATTTTCCTATTTAAATTCAACAATACTGAAACAAAATCAATCGAAATCGACGTAATTGTATTGCATATAATAATTACTAATTTTCTTTATCAAACTGTATCGATTCATACTGACTGTACATTTTATCTTACACGCGCAAACATCATGTGATGTGTCCAAGGGGATAGATGTTTCCAGGCGTCAGCTGTTACGCGCCCGTTCATTGCCTGTTGTTCCACTGAGTAGCAGCTAGTGGACAAATGGCCGGGGCTTGAGTATGCATAGCATAATGGATTCTAGCCTGCATGTCAATGAATTCGCGAAATCTTCCAGTCACTAATTACGAAGTACAAAATATTCTTACCGCACGACAGACAAGTTCCATCAAGTGACCATTATAAATAATCGTGCTGTTTTCTGAACACATTCAACGTTTTATAAATGTGTATATTTATTTTACCAAAGTTACTCGGTGTGCTTATGTCAATAATACTGGGCAATCAGTAACAACAAGCGTGGGCGTACGAAAATATCACTTGCTCCAGATACAGAAAAGTAGCATATTTCCAATAGCCACCTATAAATGTTTAGTTTGATTTTCGTTAACAAATAATCACACAGTCACTTCTTATAAATAATCCACGAAAATGTGAAGCTTAATATTCGTTTAAAACTTCCTTACGTTAACCAAAAATATTAAATCATACGCAGTAGGCATACTTCTAATCTGTTTTGAACTGAGGCCTTTATATAATTATTGTACCAAATTATGTTTTGAGAAGTAATTCAATGTAGGGAAATTATTGGCACAAAATAACAAATTTCTGACTGTAAATATTTTGGAAATAAAAAACAGTTCAACATGTCAGTTAAAAATGGTCTGTACAATTTTTCAGCATTACTTTAAAATTATTTCTTCGTAAAAATAAAATATTTTGATCCATAACTGCAAGTTAGTACAAGAGAGAACAGTTATCTTATTCTCTGGTGATATTAAATATATAACAACATTTATGATTGCTCATTGTGTCATTTGACCGCAGTTTTATTGAAATTCTGAGGTGAAGATGGGTTTCAAATTATTTATAATAATTCGGGACACCAATTTTAGTGGGAATTTTTGACAATTTGCTACGTTTCAATACAACAAGTCAATAGCTAACGTTATGTTTTCATAATTGACGAGTCTTCATCTCACTGGGGCCAATGATTACCGTAGTGTGCCACTTATGATTATTTGTTATTCGTAGAGGCACGATTTTATCGCCGAAACATTTTTGTACAATTTGGTTCAATACCTAACGTGCGAATCAACAGATCTGGTTCATGTTTCTTGACAGACTGTCATTGTATAGAACCGTTTTTCATTTGACTGCAGCAACCAGTATAAAGTTTTTTAACACCATGCGTACGTGATATGCTAGTAGGGCACCAATATAAGTGAGAGTTAAGTAATACATTCGCTGACCATTAATTATAGCGGCAGACGTGCCCAGAAATGTAGGCCAAATGAGGCAAATGTATTTTCGCCACGAAGTCATACGTCTATTTAATCGTATTTAAACAACTACATAGCCATCCTCCAATATAAGGTGCAGGCTGATACACTAATTTACTAATAATGGCGTCACGAAATGTTCTTACGATTTTTGACTATCTCTAACATTATTTAGAGGTACTTGAATTTCGTATATTTATCTTACCACTGTGAACATAGCTCTGTCCTATACTGATCTCACTACGTTATACATTGTCTTCTAACCTTAAAAGTGGCAATACTAATTATGTTAATATTCACTCAGGCGTGTCAAAATAGTTGTTGTCTAATCACATAAACAACAATTTTCATATTTGGCGTATAACATGACCTAGAATAAATCAACGAATTTCACAAACCCATATCAGCAAGGAAATGCCTCGAACGTATGAGACCAAAATAACGAAATAGCCACAGTCCCTATTGCTACAATAATCCATTAATAAACGTCATCATGTTGATGGGCAGTGTGCGAGTTCCATCCAGCCTGACCTTAAGCACGAAAATGCATTGTGTTCCGGTACATTAGAATGTAAAATTTTTTTGCACTGTAAGCTGTACAACCCCTTTGTTACGACGCACCAAACTGCAACCAAGCGAAATATAACATTTAATTTTTATGTTGCCAAAAGCAGTTAAACTGCAAGTCGAAAATTTAACAGCTTAAAGTCACCGTACCAGAGTATTTACCGATAATGCAGCTGCAAAATAACAGGCACTAAAAATATGCTTTAAAAAAGGGGGCAGCACTTAACTGCGAACCGCTAGGAATGAACAGTAAATCATGTTCCCATGTTGCAAACTGATGCGAGTCGTTTCACTCTCAGACGTTTTAAAGCTACATTCTTTATAGCCTTGTTCTGATCCTTTGTCTTTCTCTGTGTGCTTGCGTCCTATAAGGAAGAAATTATATTTTCTCTTAAATTACTGTCCCGACATCCATGTGTCGTGCGAAATGAACATATGCATTTAATTCCTTTTTTTTTTTTTTTTTTCATTACGGTTACTCCAAACGTATGTAAAGATATCAGTTTTAATGAGATTTTTGAATAAGTAAGTACAGCTTCTACCAAAAGTTTAAGGACACCATTATATTTAACTAACAAAACTTTTTGGCCATATAATTAATCCTACGGGACCTGATTATTAATTGCGCATGGCTAACTGTTTCAGGCTATCTTCAGAGTACAATTTGTAAAAAACAAAACTGAAAATAGGACAGTTTGTTTAAAAGCTATCCCTTTTTTTTTAGTTTTTTAAAATAACATAAATTTTTTACACCTTAATGAATTTTCAGATATGTAAAATATAAAACAATGGATGACAGTCATTCTAACTTGTTGGCAGAAACATAAAAGCCCAAAAAAAAATTATAACCACAGAATTACTCTCTAGTTTTATTCTACAACAGTAAGCATAATATTATACTAGTATTTTAATATAATTTTAAGAAAGGAAAAAAATATAACTTTTAAATAACTGTCTTATTTTAATATTTTTTACAAAATAAACTCTGAACATAGCCTGAAGTAGCTATCCAAGTGTCATTAATAATCAGGTCACGTAGGATTAATTATATGGCCAAAACCTTTTGTATGTTTAATATTAAGGTGTCCTTGAACTTTAGGTAGAAGCTGTAATATATTTAGCCTTGATTGTAAACACTGCTATTGGTGTTTGAAGAATTAAAGTTGCTGTTTCTATCGAAGATTTATTTTCAGGAACCGATGCAATTATTGCTTGGATAATTATTAAGTATTATTGGTTCATTATAATCTCGTAACTTATATATACATATATAATGAAGTGTCCTGACACGCTCATTCACTCATCAACACACAGCCCAAACCTCTGGACCTAGAACCATGAAATTTTGAGGGAAGCTTCCACTTGCCCCGTAGGCACCCACTAAGAAAGGATTTTCCGAAATTCGATAATTAAGGAAGTGAAAAGTGGTAAAATGTATTTTAAAAGATTCCTTGATATCTTCTTAACCGGGAATACTATCTTAATTTTTTTAACTTCATAATATTGCCCAAAGAAATGCATAATCGCAAACTTTTCGATTTTACGAAATTCGAAAGTTAAGGGGGTGAAAAGCCGTAAAATGTGTTTTTCATTAATCCGTGATTTGTCCTAACCATTTCAGATAGTGAGGTGATTTTTTTTCTGAATGATAGTTAAGTAAATATCTAAAAAGTATTTTCACAATTTTTCGAAATTCGTCCTTGAAAGCTCTTAAAAAATATAACGTGTTTTTTTAATAATCCCACTTATCTCCTAAACCAATGGAAATGTTGAATTAATTTTTGCTTGAAAAAAAGTCTTACGTAAATATAAAAGAAGCAATTTCAGGATTTTTCGAAATTCGTTCCTGAAATCTGTTAAAAATAAAATGTGATTTCAAATAATCATCTGTGCCGCTTATACCAGTTGAGATATCGAGGTGATTTTTGATAAGAATGAAACTTATGTAAATATCTACAAATCAAATTCAGGATTTTATGAAATTCGAAAATTAAGGATGTGAAAAGCAGTAAAATGTTACAGTCGCCCGAAAAAAGAGAATGAGCACAGAGAAATAATTCAACAGCCGTTTCTTTTTGCCAACCTACTAGTAAATAAAACATTTTTGGACTGTTACCACTACATACGAAAGAATTATCACGGCATGCCTTTAACTTTCACTCAGGTATTGTATAAAGTTATTGTTGTGGAAGGGTTGGGGTTACGGGTTCGTATCCCGTGCAAGATTTTGCGATGGGAATTACTATGACATCACACGAGCATATTGCACGCGCTCTTTACATTGAGCTAAGACAATTAATTATAGTTCACTGTTATTGAGTATGCATGCTGTTAAATGCCTTCATCACATATTTTGTCCAGAGTTAATGTTTACACTACATAATTTTACGCGGGCAACGCTGCAGCCGGCATGTTAACGTTATAACGAGTGTAATTTAGTGACCTTAAAATCTTAAAATAAAATTTTTGTTCAAGTAATTTGCAGTAATTTTGGAAAAAACACCACAAACTCCAGTAATCAATGCGAAACGATATTATCGAAAAACATTCATACGTCGTCAGGTAAGACATCACTGACATGTTTCATTATTTAAAAACCAATATCTGACAGCTGAATTTATCAAACGCTTCATGTGTCTATGTTAACGTCATTTCATGTTGTCTGTGTAAGCGTACATAATTGCAAATACACGATAAACCGACACTGGACAGTTTGTGCGTTCCGGCGAAAACACTGATTGTTTTTCAGCCTCAAACTTACAGATAACAGCGCACTACATGTTATTAATATCATATTTGAGTTGCCAGCATAACACATCCTTCTTTTCTGAACGAATAGCCGGTTTTCATTGCCACATCTAAATATAAATGAATAAAATATCCAGCAGTTCGCCAAACATGTAAACAAGAGAAAAAATATGTTAACGGCGAAGAAATTCTAATTATTTATTCAATAGTTCGTTTCGCTTTGTAATTTTTAGCACTTCTCTCTTTGTTATTAGTATAGAGCTATATTATGTAAGTCTCTATAGTGTTTGATTATTGTCGCTGTGTTCGTATGAGTTGCTGTCGTGGATCTCGTTAAGGTTTGTTGTTGTTTTTTTCACAACTTTTATTCCGTACTTGACTATTTTTTGGCTTTTTTCCTTAATGTGCACAGAAATTTTCGTGATTTTATATATACTAAATGTTAGTTGAAAACAGCTAATGCATGCATTCAGATTTTATTTTGTATTTTACAGTTCTATCGTAGTGAATTTTCACCGATACAGCCAAATTCGCTTTCAAAGGCTTTCGTTAAAAAGTTGTAGTTTAGATTATCATAAATACGCTGGTTTGGGTGAATGGCAAAATGTGGGTTCTTACAACAGTGCAAACTTAGAAGAAAAAACCTGAATTATTGTCGTAAAAATGACTGCTCTGTTATCTTAAAAAATTAGATGGTTGCCTAAATAGTCTTAACGTGAAATAGATCACAGGCTTTCGCGGACGTTGTCTGTATTTTCTTGGCTTGTGGGTGTGAGCCGCGTCTGGAGATTGTCTTGTGACGTTTCTACAGTCGTTGCAGCTACCATCATCAGGTAGTCGGAGTTGGAGACCAACTGGCAGATGCAAGAGTTGCAGGTCCTTACATATCCTGGTGTCTAGGTGGCTGCTTCCTGGTTGGCTGGACCTGTCGGCCAATCACAGGCCTGCTTGCACCTGATTGGCCGAGGTGGTTAGCCAATCCTGGCTCTCTCCTGGTGGACCTTCTGATTGGCTGGGTACTTGGGCCAATCGTGTGCTTACTCGCACCTGGTTGGCTGGGTTGGCTGGCCAATCCTGGTGAGTCTGTCTTGACTGCCCTCTGGTTGCTTGATTTCGCATCATCCACAAATAACGTCTTAACGTGATGAGACAAGTGTGAACGTCAATGAAGCCACTGTGCTGTGCATCACAAAAACATTACGTATCGTAATGCAACAAAGCTGTGGTCGAAACAGTTTATTTTTGTCTCTAAGCTGTAAATCAAGCAGTTATTTCAGCCTCTAGAAATTGTTACTTTTTTACTCTTTGTCAATTATTGGACTTCAAGTTATATTTTTGTCGCATAATTACGCGCATAGGCTAAATTGGAAAGGAAAAATATGCCACCGAATCATTGTGCAATAAATCGATCTTCAGAAATGCCAAGTCAAGCCGAAGGATGGCTTCAGTATTTCCGATCCAAAACCATCGCGATACTTAAAGCTACAAGTAGCATTTTTAAGCACGTCTACGCTGCCAGCCGAAATGAGGTAAGAGATCATGAACAAGTAGGTGACCATGATATGTTTGGACTCTTCGTCCGAAAAGTAGTTCTTTCTTCTTAATTATTAGCAGAGGTGGCCACAGTGTTGTTAACAATTACGGCTTCGGTTTCCGAGAACTAGAGTGGGATTGTACGCTAGTTGACGCTACAACCGTTTATTACTGACTGGCTCATATATTTAGGTATCTAGGACAAATGAACGTTGTACAGTCCGCGCACCAGCTCTGAGTCACTGGCATGTATGTATTTTTTGGAACTAAACGTCACGTACATTACGGTAACACAGTAGACAACACATCGTAACCTGCGAAGTTTCTACGGCTAGTATGAGCGTCGACATGCTATCGGATTCGTATTATTTAAATCTTATGCCGGGGACACACTATCGTCACGTCACGTGAGCACACCCTTCCCAAAAATAATACACTCGTAAATATAAGTATATTTATGGCATTGTTACAGGTATTTCGTATTAAATTTTACGAGATACCATGTGTAGTTTAAAAGAGAATTTTTTGCCAAATTAGTTTTTAACAATTTGATTTTACTAATTGTCTTATAATTATATATATATATATATATATATATATATATATATATATATATATATATGTGTGTGTGTGTGTGTGTGTGTATGTGCATTTTTCCACCACTCCTAACATTGTCAAAATAATATGAATACAGTTTTGTAATGGTGTTAAACTAAATCAATAAAATAAATAAGTGCTGTTATATTATAATAAATTTGTTGCAAACAATTTTTAACTTGCTATGCTGTACAATATTAGTGTTTTTAAGTAGATGCTGGTTACAATTGCAGTTTCAAAAATTTGCAAATGCCATCCTTGAAAAACTGAGAATTTTTCAAGAAAAATATATGCTGTTTTACAAGATACTCTTTTCAGATTGTGGTTACAACAATTTTACTATGTACAACAAGAAGTTGCCAGCATAACTGATAAGCCTACTTTCCTCAAAAAGAGTGCAAATTATTCTTGAAAGTTAAATCCGTTTACGTAATCAAGATATGTTAAAAGATAACATTTACCTAAGGAAAAACATTTTCTGAGATGTCTTTCTATCATAAAGATAAATAAAAAAATAGCCGTCGTTTTCGAAGTGTAGGTGGATGAACGAAATTTACACAAGTCAAGTCAGGTTAGTATGCAGTAGGCTACGTGCGCCACGATTAGTGAAATTCTGAAGAAAAAAACCAAACATATGTATTACTATTCTAAAAATATAAAGATTGCTGTCATTTTGAAAATATTAAGACTGGATGAACAAATTACACAAAAGTAAAGTCACCTTTGCACGCAGTACATAATGCGTACCAAGTTTGATGAAATTCTGAAAAATATTTCGTAATATATGCCATACTGTGCTAAAAATATAAAAATGGCCGCCATTTTGAAAATATGAGCTCAGTTTGGAAGAAATACACAATATTTTCAAGTCAGCTTTATATGTAGTATATTTGTACCAAGTTTAGTCAAATTCTGAATAATATTTCCTAGGATATGTAAAGCTATGCTAAAAATATGAAAATAGCTGCATTTTGAAAATATGTACACAGCATAAATGTAATGCACAATATTCAAGTCAAATTTATATGTAGTATATATGTACCAAGTTTGGTGAAATTCTGAAAAATAATTTCTAAGGCATGTGATACTAAGCTAAACAATATAAAAATAGCCGCTATTTTGAAAATATAAACACAGGATGAACTAAATACGCAATATTCAAGTCAACTTTTTATGTATTATGTGTGTACCAAGTTTGGTAAAGTTCTGGAAAATATTTCCTAATATATGTGATGCTATGCTAAAAATATATAAATGGCCGCCGTCTTGAAAATATGCACACAGTAATAACGAAATATACAAAAATCATGTCAACATTGTATGCTGTTTATGTGTGCCGAGTATGGTGAAATTCGAAAAACATTTCCTAAGCCATGTGACACTGAGCTAAAAATTTAAAACAGGTCGCCATTTTTAAAATATGTACACAAGATAATGGAGCATCATAAATGTTTGCACGTGAACAAGGGTTGGGGGGGGGGTCAACAGGAGCAGCAATATGAGGGGGGGGGGGATTTCTTTGTTTGCCTTGGCGACGAGTTTCTGATCTGCAACGGCGGTACCAGTTATATACAATTATTGTTGTTTTTGTAGTCGCTGCCAGCCAAGCTTTAAGGAAATTTTTAGAAATTTCTAAAAGTGACAAAATATACTTAATGTTATGTTAATTTAACCAATTTACGTGTGAACACAACTGCCTAAAGTGACACATAAATTTCAAATAAACCTAAATAAACCTATTTACAAAAATAAAAAAACAGGGGGACGCAGAGCGACATCTCAAAAAACTATTGTCAAATTAACACAGATGCCATGTAAAAACACCTAAATCCCTTAAGGCGATTCTAAGCATTAAGAAACCACAATCGAATACAAATAGAGAAAACTTATAGCATACAAGCGCATCGAAAATTTAGATAGCAGACGCAACTGTCAACAACGTCTTCCCTCAGACATCTGCCCGCATTCGGCTCGCTCGTTCAAGATGCTGCCCTCCCAGCTCCTTCGTATACACCCAGCTGGCTTTGTGTCGATTAAGAATTGCTTAGTTGCAATGCACGTTGAATGTTATTAAGTAATATTGTACATCTACGCTACGTTACACGTTTGTTAACTTTGACTGACACCTACTCCAAAAATAACAATAACTGTATATTACTGTCCTAATAAATTGATTGTATTATGTGTAGCATAAAAATAACGTAATTATTTTTTACTATTTAGAGCAATTTTTTTTTCAGAGTAGATTTTTTTTAAGTCGATGTTATTTTTGTTAAAAAATTTTCTTCTTGGCACTATATTTTAATACCTTATTTTTAAGATGACATTTAAAACATCAAAACACCAAAAATTCGACTTAAGAGTTTTTACAATTAGTGTAACGAGAGTTACTTTTCACCAGTTATATTACAAAACACTTGTTAATTTAAATCCGGAAGGAATTTCCACATACATGATAACAATGTTTACTGGTAAAAGTTGTTACGTACAACGACTAGAAAGCAATACGGCGCAACCATGCGTTTAGAGGCGCGTATCGACTTTGCGAGGCTGCCTCGCAAAGTCGATACCCAGTTGCCGCGCGAGGCAGTGCTCGTGTTGGCTCGGGCGATGCTGCCTCGGGACGAGCCGACTGGAGTCGGTTTTCGTGCCGTGCTCAAAGGCGCTTCAGTGCGAGCGGAGCTATGGACTGTTCTTCGTTGCCAGCTACTGATGGCTCGGGTTTGCTCGCGTGGTAGCCTCGCGTAGTCCTTGTGCATCGTGAGGCAGCCTCGCAAAGTCGATACGCGCCTTAGTATAGTATGCATAGAGACACTGGAAAATCCCGGGAATAGTTGACTGTTTGCTAGGCTCCAACGTGTTGTATACAACGCTGAATGTTTCGTATCAACATTGGCTATCGTTTATTTTTAGCATTTTTTCTCTCTATAACAGGCCCAGTTAGAACTGTACAGCTTGGACACACAGCGTGTGTGATTTGTCCCAAAACTGTTCACACGTGTCACGGTTAATATAATACAGTTTATTGGAGACTATTGTAAACATTTTCGCGATTTTCCGGTGTCTCTAAGTATGCACAGTAGTAAGGGCACGACGCCATATTTAGTGTCAAGCGCCTATGTCATATGCCACTTGCTCTACACAGTTTGCTACACCTTATTATGACATACTTACCAAATTCAATGCTAAAGTATCTCATATCAGTAAGTGCACTAAATTCATCCGTAAATAAATATACTACAATAATTTTTAACAGGCAATAAATAAATAATTTTCTTGCAAATGGAGATTACAAAACCTGCGATCATTTAATATAGTTTACCTGAAAAGCGATGGTTTTTATATTTGACATTGATTTTGTTATTGTTGATTTCTAATATGTCTGCCGTATGAAATGTATTTACTGTTTCCATCATGGTATGTAACTGACGTGGTTTGTATTTACGTATCTTCGAGGACGAAGTCGTTGGAAACTGGTATACACAACACGATATAAGGCCTTCAACTGAACGATGAATTATCCAAGGCATATGTTAATGAATCATACTATCATTTGTCTGGAGAGATTTTAGAAAATCAGGAAAAATGTATGTTAGAATTGATAGTGCATGGAATTGAACCAGGGTTCTTCCGAATGCGAGTGCAAAGCGTTACGGATTAAACACAACGAAATTACTTATTCTTGTTATTCTTTTGTTTGACGAGTCATTTTTCTGGTTACAAAGTCGGTATTACGTTCCAGAATTGATTTAATTTTTTTATACTCTATTCACTTCCGGAGTAGTATATATGTTACATGCTTGATGACAATAGCTAATATTAGTGTTTCTTCTCTGTTTTTTTTTTTTTTTTTTTTTACTTTATTGTGGGAATATTTGGAGCTCGGAAACATTGGCTCGCAAAGGCATATGCCCGCAAAAAGGGTTCAGTTGATTATTCTAGCCCATTTCAGGCATCGTTTTTTTTTTAATAGAATATTATACAGTACTTAACGTATTTTGAGTGTACATGACTTTCGTATTATGGTTAAATTAATCATACAGCATGGGCAGTTAGTCTTGACACCCAAATCAGACCTTCCTTGTGATTTAAATCTATTATAAGCTTTATTATTAATAATTTATTTTATCGCATTTAGGAAGTGCGTACAATGTATGCATTTTTCTAGAGCGAGCTTATTTTAAGATGAAAATGATCCTAACAAGCTTTCAGTCGTGCGCGAAAAAAAGGTTATTGAAGACAATGTACATCACGTGGCGTTTTGCTGTGCGACTGCTGTAAGTGTGAGCAAATAACTGGCCGTATTTGATTTCACATTACGTCTTAAGAGTGCGTCGCAGATAAATAAACGCTGAAAACATCAATTGATTTCTACGTTTTTTTCGAAGCCAATGTGGATAAAATACTCATTGACAATCCTAGACAATGGTATATGCCAACTTTATGGGTAAATATTTATCCAGAATTACTCATTCGTTACGCGTGATCTCTTGCGCCGCAGTTAAATGCACGAGGTTCCGGCGTCAGAGATTGTGCACCAGAAGTTCGTAACAATGGAAAGAATTTCGTTTAAAACGTTGGTTAAAACTAGTGTCTAGGGTTGCTATTGTTTAATTTTAGCACATTGGCTTCAAGAAACCTACAGTTATAGATTAATGATTTTAGCGTTGAATTATGTAGGTCTACCACGCCGTCTTAACGCACGTCGTCTGGATGAGTTCTTGCCAACTTGTAGACGGGTAAATGTTTTCTATCTCTTCTCTCGCTAGAGATGTCTCGACACACAACTCCATAAACGGGATCTCTAGCAGACTAACAGACATGCCTCGAGGTCACGCAGCTTTATACGAGCGTGACGCAATCAAGTCAGATATCTCGTTCGTCTTCGTCTCTAATCTACTTTCTTCTCGTGCATCGTTACGAAGGTAGCAAATAATAGAGGACTGAGAAATAAAATGATCAGACGTAGAAACCATTTTCGCGCCACGAGCAGAACATCTTAAAACTGACGTCAGCACATTTAAGCCAAGGCTTTTTTTTTATAAACAACCTTCGTTCTATGAGGAGCACAATTTTATTATTTTTTTTTTGTAGGTTGGAATAGCGTAACCCCCACGCGTAGCCGGTGGTTGAGGAGGAAAGAAATGAGAGAGAAAATTTACGAGATTATTCATTCCCCGCACTCGGAAGCAAATAAACAAGATCTTCTACAATGGAAACATGTGTTTGGCGAACGCTTGAGACTGCAATAAAACTCAGTCATGTTTACAAACACATCAACTTTAACTATATCTTAACATACCAAGGACAACCTACAACGACAAATACTGCTGCTGTGGACACAACTCTTTGAGTCCTGTAAGAGGATGACATACAGTTCTGCCATTCATGTGTGATGGGAGAGTGCGGTGGGTTTGAAATGTTTATTTGAGTCGACTCACGTCACCCACACACAGGTTTTCAAAACAAAATTGTGATAATCTCATCATTTTTTTATATGTCAAGTTACGGTACCAAACATTTCATATTTTATCATCCGCCTTGCTTAAAATTTAAACTGCAATTCGTGAAGTGTAAAATAGTGTTTATAAATATACTTTCATGTTACTAAATTCTTATTAAAAGCTTAAAAATAAATTGTTCCCATAATAATATGTTCAGAAGAAAAACGTATGTGTTCAAGTCGTAAAACCGTTTAAATTTGGGGACATAAATAAAAACAATATGACCCAACAACTTTAAATTCACGTTACCTTACGTAGTACTAAATGTGTACAGAGTCTGAAAAGATTTTGGTAAAGTGCCCTCAGATACTACATGTGATAAAAACAATTTGAAATACAACAGTTTGTATAAAATTAATACAGTATGAAGAAAATACGCAACACAATAGTGGATCTGTATTGTACTACGTGGGTACGGAGTTACAAGAAATTCTCTTTCATGGCTCTTTTATATGTCTCAAATGATATTTTTTTCTTCTATTTCAACCACTGTGTAACTGTTAACATATCATAAACAAAATACATAAAAGTAGTTCACTTTATTTCGAACTGTAGGTATATGTTTATCGAGTTTGATGAAATCCTGAAAAATTAGTTATTCATATCTCTCGAGTGATCTAATAACTTTATAAATGATGACGATTTGAATACTGACAGGACATATATAAACGTCAAGTTAACATAGTACTGAGTTTAATTAAATTCGGAAAAATGCTTCCATAGATATTTGGCGTAGTCTAAATATGTTCAAATGGTCGATATTTAGAAAATACGAACACAGCATGAACAAAAATGTAAAATCAAGTTATATTGCGTTGTGTACCTAGTATGAAGTATTTCTGTAAAATTGTTCCCCAAATATTTCGTGTGATCAAACTATATTCTAGCAGCCTTCATTTAAAGAAACCACGTGAACAAAAAAACCTCAATTGAATTAAATAATGTGCCCAAAGTATACTAATTTTGATAAAAATCTGAAAATTTTTTTCTTCCAATATTTTTAATGTTCGGAAAAATATTAACACCCACCAATTTGAAAATATGGACACGGAAAGAAAGAAGTATACAAAAGTCGAGACAGCTTGCTGATAAGTATACGTGCATAAAATTTGATTAAATTCAGATAATTATTTCCTTAGATATATGATAATAAGCTAAAATTATATAAATGACGTATTTTAAAATATAATTACCGTATGAGCAAAACACACGAAAATTAATTCAGTTCAGTAGGTAATATACGTGAAAACTACCAAGTTCGATGAAATTCGGTCAAATATTTCTTCAAAAATATAAAAATTATACTACCGTTTTGGAAATGTAATTATAGTATGAACTAAAAATACAAAAGTCAAGTCAACATCAGTATATGTGAACGAAGATTATAAATAATTGGAAACATTTTCTCCTCAGATAGGCCTATGTCATACTGTGCTAAAATATTAAAATTTCCGCTATTTAGGAAACATAAACACAGGATGAACAAAATTCACAAAAGTCAAGTAATATTACTAAGTAACATACGTGTTCCAAGTTCGGTGAAATTCGGAAAAAATATCCCAAGATATGTCATAATTAGAGCCACTATTTTGTCGCGAAAAGATTTTTGCAACATTTTGTTTCAGTGTCTCGCATGCCCCTCGGCAGCCCTACTCGCGGCTATTGGCAGCGTGTCTTTGCTGAGATACTGATGTAATACGTCTGTGATTTGTCAGTAGAACCTCAAGACGTGTGACAGTTAAAACGTCCAATCACTGGCCATGAAACACAGTTGCGGATGTCAACATAAGGTATTGAAAACACGTGGTGCAAAAATCTTTTCGCCATAAAATCGTGGCTCTAGTCATAATATACTACGAATAATGATATGGCAGCATATCTTTAAATATTATTTTAGGACGAACGAAGTACGCAAATGTCAAGTCAACTTATTAAGTTTTTATATACGTGTACCGTGATTAATAACCTTCGAAAATATATTTCCTCAGATGTGTCATGCTGTGCTGAAAATTCAGTAATTACCACCGTTATGAAAATATTTGAACACAGGATGAGCGAAATACACAAAAGTAAAATCAGCTTTGTATGCAGTATACGTGCACCAAATTTGGTGAAAAATACAGAATATTTCCTGAGATATGTTGTATTATGCTAAAAATATAAGCATGGCCGCCATTTTGAAAATATAAATATAGTGTGAACGAAATATTCAAAAGTCAACTCAGTTTAGTTTGTGGTATATGCGAACCGAGTTCGGATATTTTGGAGTGTAACTGTCAAGTTTTTTTTCTGGTTAACACAAGATGATTATTTTTTGTCATATTGTTTTTTTTTGTGTGTTTAACACAAGAATAGTAAGCATGGTTAGTACCAACGGATATATTTTATTTTTCCCTTGTACATGATTTATAAAATCATAATTTGAAACATTGGACTAATAATTAACTCTCAGCGTCTCAGGGTCCTACCAGCATATCACGGACGTGTGGTGTCGCGGTAACATTGTTCTGGTTGATACAGTCAAATGAGCCGCGCCTCTGTCCTGTTATATGCTTCCAATAACCACGATCCAGAGATCCATTGAAACAAGTTGCAAAATTATTTTCACAAGAAATCACTGGCTCTAGTGATAAACGTCTGACACAACGCGGCTATCTACAGACCAACCATTCATCAAATATTACAATTCTTGTTGGCTCAGTCAAATAAGGGACAAATCCACGTACATGCTAAAGCCAGTAAACTTTCGTTTTGCTGAACGTACGTTGAAACCCACAAATAAAATCGTATGTTCTTCCCTTAAAGTTCCATAGGAAAAGCAGTAAAACAAAAACACTGCACGCCAGTCTGACATGCAGCGAATAGAAGCTACACTGATTTGTATTTTGTTGGTTTTTGCTTCTGTTCTAATGTCCTTGTTTAGGTTTGTAAAATAAGTATCACTGAATTAATGGAAATGAGAGATCGTACTGTAACATGACAACACAGTCAAAAGCTCATACTTTTTTTTTTTTTTTTCAATTTCCACCACTACATTGTGTTGTCATTTTTTTCTTGACTTACTTACTTCTAGAGATTTCTATTATTTTTCATCGATGTAATAACATTTTTTGCAATAAATGTACTGTCATGTGAAAGCAAATCATTTTAGTAGCCAATGTGCTACAAAATAAAATTAAAGTAGTTTTGTTCATACACAATTTAACAGGCTTGTTGCGTTTAAATACGTTAATTTTGGTTTCAATTGTGCAACAAAAACGCTTCAAATAACCAGTGTGATGTTTTTCGGTTCCATAGTTTCCGTACAAGCGAATGTCAAATTAGCTATTTGACGATTTTCGCCACTTACCGAATGATAAAACTATTCAAACGACACGAATGAAAAAAAAAGTAAAGTGACAGTACAAGTTTAAGCTACAGAACGACACCTTTGTGATCACACGTAAAAATTGTTTCTATTAAAAAATTACTTGCATGTACAGTAACCTAAATTTTTGGATGTATATGAATACCTGAATTATAAAACATAGTTTTTACGTGAAACATCAAAGGTGTCATTCTGTAGCGTAATACATGTCTTTTCACTCTATATTATTTCGTTTGTATCGTTAGAATAGTTTAACTTTTGGTAAATAGCGAAAATAGTAAAATCGCTACTTCGACATAAACTTGTACGAAAACTCTGGAAACGGAAAAATTTTACTTGTGAGAAATCACTAATAATATATAATGTGAGGGTTTGAAAATATTTGGTACAGCTGTAAATTGACGAATTTTTCGATGCAGAGCACCTCAAGAGTAGTATGGACCTTAGTTATTATCAAGGAAGACGATAAGTCGAATATAACACGTCTGTCGCCTCTATGCGCGGAGTGATAACCTACCGTGCAGCGTTTTCGTAGAAAGCGTTTTTCAACGAAACTTCAAGTGATTGCTCTATTATGTGAATAGTATGTGTAGAGACACTGGAAAATCGCGAAAATGTTTAAAATAGTCTTCAATAAACTGTATTATATTAACCGTGAAACGTGTGAACAGTTTTGTGACAAATAACACACGCTGTGTGTCCAAGCTGTGCAGTTCTAACTGGGCCTGTTGTAGAGGGGAAAAAAATGCTAGATATTAACGATAGCCAACGTTGACACAAAACATTCAGTGTTACATACATCACGTTGGAACCTAGCAAACAGTCTACTATTCCCGCGATTTTCCAGTGTCTCTAAGTATGTGGTATATTCCAATGCAGGTTTCTATGGTTTTGTTTTAATATTACAGTTGATATTTTCTCAGCTACAGCAACGTGAAAAAATCATTTATATCACTTTTGAGGAGCTTGGTAATCATGTGTTTAATTAGCGAACGATATTTTTAAAACCATAGGGATGCCGTTTGAAGTGCTTCTTCTTGTCGTATAGATAAGCCATTAGAGACATATTTCATACCTATAGGTGAAAATATACTTTCTGTACCACGCTACTGTACGTCTGACGCGCCAGGTCCACTAACTCTTAAAAAACCGTTTCGTCCAGTGATGAAGAACGAGCCGCGAAAAGACACAGGGAAAGGTAGAGGGATAGGGTAAACATGGAGAGAGAGATAGTGGCAAGCTCTCTCAACCTCGTCAAGTAATAGCAGATGCGAGTCGGCTCGTTGCTAAACATAAGGCAGTCAATCGTGTAACCTGTCATCGGGACAGGGTCTGGTAAGTCGTTTGAAAAGGGGGGGATTATGGGTAGGCACAGATCGACCCTGTATACCGCGAGGTGTGTTGGTTAGTCCCGGGGCATCGCGCACTGATTCGCCCAATTCACCGGGTAGCCCTCGGCGAAGAAGCCCCGTGCTGTGGTAAGATGTATTACGTTCCCCTGACATTTCCCTATGCGAACTGGGCCTGCCAGCAGGTACAGGTGGCCTGTTTATGAGAAGGTGACCATATTCCGTGCTCTAGCATTTTCCCAAGCCGCTTATGTTTCTTTTATAATGGCTAAGCAGAAATGATTCCTGACCTGTAGTGAAGGAAAGATCCTAGACTATGACATCAACTTTCCAGTTCCATTTGTACATCTCCGGTTGCGTAAGGCCACAGTAGGTTATTTTTCACATTGGTACAAAAAACTCAGAACCGTTTTAACGGAATCTTTGAGAATCTGAGAATTGTATATTATAATATTAATTTAGACGTATGATATACGAAATAAACAAAAGATAAGTCAGCTTACTAAGTAATATACAAGCACCCAGTTTGATAAAATTGGAAAAAAAATTCTGAGTTGTCTTTTCATCATAAAGATGAGAAATAGCCACAGTTTTAAAAATATTACGAAAAAACGAACTAGACGCGCAAAAGTTGTCAGCTTTGTATGTAGTATGTGTACCAAGTTTGATGATATTCCTAAAAATATTTAGTCAGATAAATAATATTATACAAAAATATGGAAATTGCTGTCATTATTCAATTTTGAACAAAGAATGAACGAAATACACAAAAGTGTAATCAACTTTGTATGTTGTATGTGTGTACCAAGTTTGATAAAAATCAGAAATATATTTCCTAAGGTATGTATTACTATGCTAAATATTTTAATATACCCGTCATTTCGAAAATATGAACACAGAATGAACGAATTATACAAAAGTCAAGTCAGCTTTATATTTTTATTATGCGTGCACCAAGATTGGTGAAATTCTGAAAAAAAAAAAAAAAAAAAAAAATTTCTAAGATATAGAATACTATGCTAAAAATATAAGAATGGCCACGATTTTCGAAACATTAATACTAGATGAACGAAGTACACAACAATAAAGTCAGCTTTTTATGCAGTATATGTGCGCCAACTTTGGTGAAATTCTGGAAAACATTTCCTAAGATACGTAATACTTTGCTAAAATTATAATAAATAACCACCATTTTGAAAATATGAGCATAACATTAACAAAATGCACGAAAGTCAAGTCAGCTTTGCATGTAGTATATGTGTACCAACTTTGATGGAATTCTAAAATACGGTTCCTTAGATAGGAAGCTTGATCAAAAAATGTTAAAATGGCCACCATTTTTAAAATATGAAAAGGGCGTAAACAAAACATATAACAGGCAAGTCAGGTTACTAAGTTCTATACGTGTAAAATGTTTGATGAAATCCGGCCCACTGATTCAAAAATTTTTAGGGACACACACACAGGAAGGTTATTTTTCGGAAAGTAGGCTTTAAAGAGGGTGTATTTAAACTAAAGTGGTTCTTTCTTATAGCTATTATGAAGATGAACAAAAGTAATATCTTGACGGATATGGAATCAGTTTTTAAATGATTATTTCGAATTGTTTGTTAAATAAATTTTAAATGGTATGTCACAAAACGAATAAACATGATATGTATCATCTTCTCTCACTAGGAAATTTCTTGTATCAGTAATATAGTCACCTTTAGTTATTAGGTAAAGCTTTTATTTGCATTCCCTCCCCATTGATTATAATATGACATAGAACACATGTTCTGAAGAGGGTATTCTAAAAGTGTGCATGAGCTTCGAAAATCACCTCTCCAATCGCTTCATGAATGCTGTTGTAATTACCGATTTTGTTTTTATCCAGGTTTCTGTATGTTTGAATCAGAAACAAAAGGAATTGCGTGATACATACATGCATAGTATGACTACATTCAGTGTTTTTTTTTTTTTTTAATTAATACAAGCACAACTTTTTCATTTTCATTGTTAACGCCCTTTCCATATTTTAAAAATGGTGGCCATTTTAACCTTACCGCTCATTCCTCACACACACACGTACACACATACACAAACGCGGGCTATATAGGGAGACACCTTAAGTTCACTATGTAAGGAGTCCTAATGGCGTTGCTTTTGCTGTAACTGTACTACACGACCAAATCAGCTGTGGTCCAGGGAAAAATTTGAACTACCCAATGTCAGACAGTTCTCTCCCTTTCCCTCTGCCTCTGATCTACCCTCTCGCTAGGTTCTAAGTGCTTGGTAATACTACTCCCTCCTTCTTTCGCCACTTCATGATGCTCGGGGCTCGCATCTAATTAACAACCCTAAACAAAAATTAACACTATAAAAAACTTACACAATAGCGAATGTACTTAAAGTAAGTGCCTCGATTTCTTGCACGCTAAAATTGACCTTGTGCGTCAGCGGAATAAATTTTATACGTGTGTTATTACTCCCTTGTAAATATTAATGAGGTTCTATCGTACGCGCTACCCTGGCACATAAAAAATATTAACGTGACCTTCACCATGCATCATAAATATTACTTCAGGTCACTCTGGATAAACGTCTGTGCAAAAATCACAATACGGTTGCCTGAATTTATGTACAGCCGGGAGACGTTCCAGTTAAACTAGCCTGGTTATATTTCGACCTGTTATCTTATACGGCACCAATTAAGAGCATCTAAACTGACTCTCTTTCTAGAAACTGTCTTAAAAAATGACCACTCAAACAATACAACCATAAAAATACATATTATTGCTGCTATATTTTCCATGGAGTGCGTGCTGAACGCTATCTAACAAGCAAAATAAGCCTAGCGAAACGATTACGTCGAAAATGAAGAAATTTAATTCATTGCAACTTGGAACTTTAATAGTTAGGCCTAATGTTAATATTAATAAACGTTCTTATGTCGTGAAATAAAATGTAAACTATTTATTTTATCCAGGTTTCTGTACGTTTGTATCGGAAACATAAGGAATCACGTGATAAGACATACATAGATTGACTACATCCAGTTTTTTTTAAATAAATACAAGCACAACTTTTTCTTTTTCATTGATATTTCCATGGTTCGTACACTGGCCGTGGGCTGAACAATATGGCATTGTAATATTACCTGGAAAATTTTGCTTTTCTCAACAAGATAGAAAAATAACAAATATTTTGTTAGTACTTTTAAGGTTAAGGGTGTTCAAGTGCGATAAAATTATAATTTTATATCTTTAAGAAATAGTGTTAGTTTTTTAGACAATACTTGAGAGTATAGTTTCCTCTTACGAAAAATTTTTAGCTTTCATAGTTTTCTCATAACGGTGCGCCAAAGTCAAAAATTTTCTTGTTCTGCTGCCATGCAAATAGTGAAAACCAACTGACCTACATAAATATAATAATTCACCGTGATATTACATCCCATGAATTATGCAATAAAGTATATAAAAGACCACAACGTAATATTTTGGAATTTTCTAAAAAAAATCGCAAAACTACAGGAAAAAAGTCGAAAATTCAGCAATTTTTTTAAATACAAAAATTGCTCACGGGATTGTTTTAAAATGTTTTAGTATGTAGCCCGTGGCATGTTATTTCACTTAAGTAAGTCAATTGGATTTCACTATTTGCATGGCAACAGAACATGCCAATTTTGACTTTAAATCACCGTTATGAGAAAACTATGCGAGTTAAAATTGTTTCGTAAGAGCAAACTGTACTCACAAATATTGTCTACAAAACAAACACTCTTTAATATAATTAAAAAATTATGATTTTATCGCACTTGAACACCCTTAAGGGCGCGGTCTACTGCAATTTCCATCACCATTTTTATATATTTTTTTTTGTATCAGATATCTTTTTCTTATTTTAGACACATTATGTTTCTTAATTTGGCTCATATGAAATTGTTTATCTCTCATAGTTTTCGCTTAATGGCTTGTTAAAGTCATATTTGGCATGTTTCAGTTTTACGGACTACACTAAAACCAACTAATATACCAAACTCAAAAAATCACAGTAGATAAAGACATTGCAAGTTACAATGTCATGCTCATAAAAATAAAGATTAAAAATTATTTGTATTCAAAAAAATATTGAATTTTTTAAATGTTTATTTTCAGTTTTAGCATATTTTTCATACAAATAATTTTTATTCTTTATTTGTATTAGCATGACATTGCAGCCTGCAACGTCTTTATCCACTGTGATTTTTTTTTTTTTAGTTTGGTACGTCAGTTGGTTTTAGCGTAGTCGTTAAAACGGAAACATGCAAAATATGACTTTAACAAGCCATTACGCGAAAACTATGAGAGATAAAAATAATTTCATTAGAGGCAAATTTAGTCAAATTTTGTGTCTAAAATAAGAAAAAAAATATCTGGCACAAATAAAAAATAAAAAAATTGCCATGAAAATGGCGGTATAGAGCGCCCTTAAGGTATGTAAGTTAAAGTTACTAAATTCGTTTAAAGTTATAACTATTATTTTTATTTTACATACGTAATAAAAATGTAATATTATTAATGTTATATTTCTAACTGGCTTGCCGTATGATATCATTATAGCAGCAAATCCTGCCCCAGCAAAGTGAAACACGAAGTTGTAAAATTGCACGTCAATAATTTGGGGAAACAATGATGCATGGTTCATAGCGCTGGTTGGATCATGTTGCTGTATAATGTCGTACAATAGTCCTGTACATTGTACACTCCGCTATGTCACTAACCTACATTACAGTTGACATAACTGTGAAAACTGGTAGAAACGTTTGATAAGATATCGTCCCCACATCAGACTATAGCTAGCTGTAGTGCAGAACATTTGCGTTTTCGTCCATATAACATATTTTTATTTATCTATTACTTACGTGAGAATTGTTTCCCCAAAACGTTGACGCGCAATTTGACAGCAACGTGTATAATGTTTGGAGTGTTTCTTCTCGTATTTCGTGTCTGGAATCTTAAACCTACTTGAAGTCAGGCGGGTAGGGTAAAATTGTATGAAAATATTTGAAAATACATTTTTCAGTGCAATAAAATTCTTTAGTCTAAATAAGTATGTTTGTATGTGTGGTTTTTTTCTCCCATTGATTAAAGAAACTACAAACTAGCGAACCATTTGATATATTTGGGCGAACATGAGGCAAAATTCAGTTCATTAGCACATATTTACATAGTCAATTCTCTCCCGATGGAATGCCTACACATTGTTTATTTATTTTTATTTATTTAATTTTTTTCTGGTTTTTTCGTGTAGAGTTCAACGAGAGGAAAGGAGTCAGTCAAGGCCTGTTAAAGAACCATCCAAGTTCTCGCATGAAGTGATTTTGAAAACCCTAGAAAACCGAAATCATGATGGCTGGAGCCGGGAATCGAACCCGGTTCCTCCCGAGTGTTTTACCGCTGCTCCATCACACTCCATTAATCCACCACGCTCGGTAGCTCCACGTTTAATATGGCAGAACTTTTCGAGTCCAATTTGAACTATGCGGGTTTCATATTCACCGTAGTCAACCCAATTTTTCATATTTAGAAACGTCGCCGTCTGCTCATGGATTTTATAGTCTTGCTTCTATTTCCTCTTCCCTAGCTTAAACTCGCTGCTCCACTCCCATCTTATTTCATTGTTACAAGTGATAACAGGTTTTCTGTTTAGCGTTCAGTAAAATCTCTCTTCCAGTGGTATAAACTTACTAACGTTTAGTTTTAGTAATACAGAACTTACAATTCACACTGCTTAGGTAATGCACACGCAATTAACTTGCAATAAGTCCGAAATCTTGAATTTAGTCTTATATAATAGGAGAACAATTTTCTCTACCCACGAAAAAAAAAACATTTATGGGTGCTGGAATAATTAAAAACGAAATATGGACATTGAAGCAGGCACGGTTTGGTTAAAAATACTCTCAGAACGTACACAAATGTGTTGACATATTAACATTACGAACGATAACTCCTGCCTGGTCCGTTTTGTATGTTAAGAGGCTCAGAAGATAAGGAGTGATAAGGATGACATCAATGCACGTTTAAAATGCCGAATCGTCACTACGCGCCAAGACGTTAACTGGTGTTTCCCCTAAGAAAAGTTTTCTTTTAGTGCGGCACTTTAATCGGTGACCATATACTGTTATTATTTGACGATCGGTAGCTACGTTCAATGCAGAGCTACGTCTGGAGGCATATTATAAGGTACAGCAATCTCAAAACTCCATGTTTAGCTCTATATCTGGTTCGTGATAAAGTGAGGAGTTTTAAAAACCATTTTGGCAAAAATTATAATTAAAAAATGTTACATATTGTAGCCTCAGATTCTAACTCTTTAGTACGGTACAATATATACGGTTTGATTATTACTAAAGGTCTTTGTTTGTGTTAAAATGTGGCAGGGAACTGTACATTATTTTACATCAGGTAAAAGTAACTGGTGTTTGAAAATGTTCACATTATCCTGATCCAAGTATATAAGGCTTCCAAACATTAGTTCTACTGTGCTCGGTCACTTAACAGTGACATTCTGTACTAATGTTAAACGTGTCGTATTTTATCGAAGACATATAAAAATGTTTCGTTAAAACTGCTTATTTCTCAACACACCGCAGCATAGTACATGTGCGCAATTTTACCATTTTGCGAGTATTTATGTAAATTTTAACTGGGAGAAAGCATCGTAGCACCATCCCACTGTTGTGTAGAAAATATATTCTCGTGTATAGCCAATTTTTTAAGCACAATATATGAAGTTTTGACAAATAATTTCTGACAGAAAATTTTCAATTAAACTAGCATTAAAAATCGTACATTTTCTTTTTCTTAAAAAAATGTTTTTCATAATAACTACAGTTTTCAAGACAATTATGAATGAAGCAATATAAAAATACTGCTCCCTTTCAGACTTTAAAAATAATAATAGTGAAAGTAGCATTAACGTCAACCACGGCGTTGGCGGTCAAACGTAATGAATGACTCTGGAAGCTATGGTGGCAAATGGTCCTAACACTTAGTGAGTAGCCGGTGAGGCAACGTGTAGAAAGTACGGACCCAACATGTTCGCTCTGCTCACTGGTCAGTGTGGTGCCCAGAGGTAACTGGTGTCTGAAGATGGAATTATTGTGACGATGTGCAACCAGAGAGCGTGCGCCCGGGGCTACTTGAAGGCGGCAATGTAGGTGCTGATGCGATGGCGGATTCGACGGGGCGTCAAGCTGCGAGGTTAGTGATGTAACAGCTCTTCTTCAACGTGAGATGTTTATATGGGAGTGGGTCACCCCGTTACCAACTAGCACTGGACTTCATAGAGCGCTTGAAGGGGAGAGCATGCTTCTGGACTTGCCCCGACCCACATCTCTATGGGTTGCGAGATTCACGCGAGGAGGCGATTAAGGCTTGTAATACCAGTTGCACTGGGATTAAATCGTTGTACAGGATGTTTAGTAATTACAGGTACAAACGAAAACGGATGTGTCAAGGACGATGAAACAAACAAAAAATGTTAATACACATAGTTCCAGAAATCAATTATTTTCCCAATGTGACACATTGCATGTTACGACAGGAAAGCTATAATAACAGTGTTCCCGAGGGTCAAAACGTAAAAATGCTGTACATGTGGACGAAGACATTACAAGTGTTCCAAATGTGCGGTGTTTATTTGAAGGTAGGCTTCAACACGTCTTCTCCATTACTATATATGTAGAAGACTGTCAAAGAAAACTAAAAATAATGGGGAAAAAATAAATAAGCAGAGTTAGCTTTAGTCAATAGGGTACGTGCACAACATATGATTCCATTACTGGAATCGGGTCAAATAAAAACAAGGACAAACAGTTCAGAAATTAAAATTACAAATGAAATTAAAATTTTTCAAAGACATGTAGGCATTTTTATGCTTATTATTCTAATCTCAAAATATATAATTATTATTATTTAACTCACCTTTTTACATAGTCTGAATAATAATAACGTGCGTCATTACGTTGCCGAATTAAAGAAAACTCAACAATACAATAAAGATAAAACTAAATATTTTCTTTCGTGACTAGATTAAGTTTCTTGGACATACTCCATTGCAAATTGAATGACTGTCAAAGAAAACTAAACAAATAAAAGAAAACCATAAAATAAGCAGAGTATGCTTTAGTCAGCAAGATACATACACAACATGAAATTCCAAAATGGAATCGGCTCAAATAAAAAACAAGGAACAAACAGATAATAAATGTAAATAATAATAAATAAAATAAAAATCCAAGTAACATGCGACACATCATGTTCGGATATTCCGTGTCCGAAGCATTCAGTTTGTTAACCATAATCAAACACTTGTTAGGTGCTGATAAATATTTTTACAGAGTAAACATAAGCCTACCTCGTGACACTATGGGTTTCAAACGTCTGTATCAGCAAAATGGTAAACATACTCGTAATCAATTTCGTTATACATAGAGAACTTATGACCTTGTTAATTCCTGGATGAATTATTTTTATGTCTTATGTAAATCAAAATATATTACTACCCATCACTGTTACTGCTGCAATGCAGTAAATCATAGTATGAGATAAAGTACAACTATAACCCATGGTCGGTTTGCCCTATAACATTTCCACAGACCACAGTTAAATAAAGTCATGTTTACTTACCTATTTTCTTTTTCTACAAATATTGCTTAATTTAGATTGTTTATGCCATTGTAAACTTCAATTGTTAACTTAACATTATTATTCATTGAAATATGATATGCAGTGTAAAATAATTCTTAGGTTGTTAACGTGTGTGTAGGTATAAATAATCGGTTTCGCTATCAAAATGTATGTTTTTGTATATTCAATTCAATACTACAGCTACATCAAACAAATATCTACAGCTGCATCAAACAAATATTTTTTTTTGTAACGTGATGATGTTTTGCCAAATGAACGACATAATATGGTTGGTCAACAAAATATGTTTGGTTGCGCTTCTCATTTCCTTCCACAAAATAAATAATTTTTGTTTATACGTACAAACGTGTTTAATCATACGCAAGAAAATTAAGTTTATATTTTCAAGCGCATATTTTTTTTAAATAATTCCATGTGGCAAACACAGTAAATTTTATTTAACCATTTATAAATTAAACATTTGACTCCACGAGAAAAATATTATTATTAATTTTATTACTATTTTTACTATCGGTTAATATAATGCCTGTTGAGGGCTCGTAAAACAGTTATAACTTGACTATAGTTAGCCTAAACCTACAAGAGAAGTAACTACCTCGTGGAAGTTTTCTCACCTGACTTAATTCATTGCTCATGTTGATATTGTAGACGATTTAAGGTCATTAATAAATGTGGCAGCTTTATTCTATAAACACTGTAATGTTTCGAGAAATGCCGTGGTTCCAGCCTCGGTTAGGTGCTACAAAGATTTCTTGACACTCACATTTATTAGATGAACGTTAGCTGTTTATTAATTGAAACGGGTGTGTAGCATCTTCCGCGCTAGTTTAACAAGAATAATGTATCATTAAACTTGTGTCGCATTAAAGAAATATATGTATGTGCTGATAAACAGAAAACTTGTTGTGGACTTTTAAATAAATTTAAATAAAAAATTAAATAGTATCAACGTCAGAAATTATATTATGTCTAAAGTGTTCATAAAGGTTAATTAATTACTGAATTTTGTTTACAGTTATGTGTATATTTTCCATTTAAGATTATTCTTTATCCATATTCTTGCGCAGTAAACACCTAGTTCAGTTTACACCTTAAGGTAGTATTTTATCAGTGACAGCCCATAATATTGACATACAAATAAGGAATTACGTACAATTAAAATTTATACTGCTAGAAAATTTAGTATTTAGTGGCAGAATGAAATACTTATTTTCTAACACAATAAAATAGAACTGAAATAAGATTGTATTATTTAAACCTTACTAACCATAAAATCATTCTAGTAAAAATAGTATTTATTTCGCTTCTGACGCAACTATTACAATTTCCGTATTTTCTTTTCATACATAGATACATTTTGTGTATTAATTGTGCAAGTACTTTTAGCAAGAAATTACATTACTTAATGCTACGAAATGAGTTGCTTACATCGATGGAAACAAATACTAGCTCACAACGTTATGCTAATTTTAATTATGTAAATAAAGTTCCCAATGAATAATTTCAACTTAATTTATGGTATACAAAATTTAAATTAAATTATTTTCATTAGTAATAAGAATTATTTTCCACATTCTACAACTTTCTACGTAATTTAATTGTGGTTACATGATGTATTTTTAATTTCTTCAAAAGCATGGCTTTACAGAATTTTACATAAAATTTTCAAAAATTAAACACATAAAACATTCACCTAATTGTTTTAAAATAACTTCCTCTACTCCACCACATTTTTATTTTAGCTGGTATGCCTTTCAGTTTGCGTTACACAAATCCAAGAATACGTAATGTAATTACAATTAGGTAATGAAATTCAGTCAATCAATGAATTGTTACCATTTGTGCAATTAATTGCCACCGGTGATGTAAAAATTAATTTACGTAGTAAGATAAGGTAAACTGACTTCACGCCTCGTCGACAGCAAGGTCATTAGAGACGGCGACACACAAATTAGGACAATGGCAGGAGCTGGGAGAGGAGTCGGCCATGGCCTTTGTTAAGGAACCATCCCAGCATTTGCCTGGAGTGGTTTCGGGAAACCATGGGAAACCGAAGTCAGGATGGCCGGAGACGGGGATCAAACCCGTATCATCCGGAATGCGAGTCCATCATGTTACCGCTGCACCACCTCGCTTGGTATAAAAATAGTATTGTTTATGTTTAGTTGAAATTGTTTAAAACGTACGTAACTGATATTGAAGTTTGACATAGAGAACGTGACTATAGTAAATCGAAACCTAGTTCTCTTAAGATATATTTTTGATTCAGTCAGTACCTTCTGATCAACTATTACAAGTTCAAGTGTAACGTTAGTTAATTATTTCATTTCAGTAGCCAATTATTATAGTAAATGATCTAACTGACATTATGGAAATCCAATTAAATCAGCCTCTCTTGAATATATATATATACACAACTGACGACTGCTGGGTTAGTTACATTCTTTTTGACTGACTGTAGGGCACAAACACGAACAGTTATTGTAGAACATAATTTTAAGATCAGCGATAAGTAAATGAGACCCATTTCACTAAACGTGATGAAGTTTTCTTAATTTCTTCCTGATTCAAAATTTGGCGATATTTATTTGAAAATGCTTCAGCAGTGACATAGCTAATTACCTTTTCTTTCGTTAACGCACATTGCCTTCCAAACATTAAAACGAATTTATAATATAATTCAGTTAGTTAAAAATTGTATGGCAGTGATCATCTCTCGCAATGTGATAAAACTAAATAATTCATGGTTCCAATTTACTTTAACAATATCCCATATAATACATCGTAAAATGCAATGTTTGTATTAACAGACATTGCCGGTAATTCTCACATTCGTAACGTGTTATACGAAAATTAATATTCTTAACAAAACAGGTGACGACCCCTGTTAACACATGCGGTGGGAATGTAGGGAAATGGGCGACTATTATGGAAATCACCAAGGCCATATACCTAATACGTAAACGCTGTTGTAGTGTACCACATTCTTTCCAACGCGCAATCACTAAACTTATTCCCAATATGTTTATCTACATAAAAAACACACTCTTGAAACTATTTCTATCTTGTTAAAATCGCAGTAAACATATTAGAAATATTGTTTTGGTGCCCCTCATTAAGGCTATAAACAGATTACTTTTATAAGACTGCTGTAATTACAAAAATTCCGCATGGATTTAAAAATCACAGCGCTATAAGCTTGCGTAAAACTTAACTGCTAACATTCCACAAATAAAATCGTATGTTCTTCGCTTCAAGTTCCATAGGAAAAGCTGTAAAACAAAAACACTGCACGCCAGTCTGGCATGCAGTGAATAGAAGCTACGCTGATTTGTATTTTGTTGGTTTTTCATTCTGTTCTAATGTATTGTCAGTTTTCCTTAATTTACTAACTTCTAGAGATTCCTATCATTTTTCACCAATGTAATAACATGTTTTCAATAAATTTACTGGCATGTGAAAGCAAATCAATTTTAGTAGCCAATGTGTTACAAAATAAAATTAAAGTAATTTTGTTCATACACAATTTAACAGGCTTGCTGCGTTTAAATATGTTAATCTTGGTTTCAATTATGCAACAAAAACGCTTCAAATAACCAGTGGTGGTTTCGTGGTGGCCGGCTGATAAGCTAAGGGCAATTAAACATTTTAAAGTTTTAGCGTTTGACTTGAACATATGATTTTACGATTTATGGAGGGTTACACGATGGAGTCGGCAGAACTAAAGTCAAGACTATTTTTCGGAAAACCTAAAAACGTTAGGTCGAAGTCAAGGTTGTTATTTGCCTAGGTTCAGTAATAACATAAGGTATTTGTTTCTTATAGTGTAAATTTTGATTTTTCTATGATTCGGTGTTTTTTGTAGTCACTGGATTCCATAACAAATATAAGAAATTTATTTGTCTTGAATATTCTCCACTCGTAAATTTCCTCTAGCGTTTTTGGAGTTAAATTTTACAGTACATCAGTGGATGGCATTTAGCGTATCATAAATCTTGAATCTTTACATGATACGTTTTATAGTATTTGTGACATAATAGTATCATGATAATTATTTATAATACTTAAGCACTATTTTTCTTACCGAAGTATTGGTAATCGTTTTGCCACTGCCTTTATTTACCATTATGTTTTTATCGTCAAGTGACGAACTCACTTAAGTATCTGAAATGTAGAGTTATGTGTTAAAATATTTAATTTTTGTATAGGCCTAATATTGTCCAAGTGGAAACAAGCTAAGTAATCCATACTTCCTCATTGCAGCGAACAAAGTGTAGTGGGATACTCAACACTCGCGATAACAGTGGAAAGGTAAATGTCTAGGAGCTTCCAGCTAGTAAGGCTACGTGAATCGTCTGAAGGCAAGCCATGTTGTCTCATAAAGTGTGTGGGGTGTGTGTGAAAGTCCTGGGTTCGTGCCTCCTCTGCACGAAGGTGTGGCGATCACGGGCACAGAGGAGCTGTGAACTTTGAACCTCCAGCTCTAGTAAAGGCGTGGGTGGCCCGGACTAAGAACAAACACCTTCTGCCTCTCAACCGACCTTCGTGACAGGAGCAGTATTCCGTCGCTCACACCAAGCGCGCTACGCGGAACGAAAGTTGTTCTGTTCCCTGGGCCAGCCGCACCTCACGTACCTCTGGACAGTCTTGTAATATTAAGAGGGTGATAAAAAGAGCCAGCGATTTTTGGTGTAAAGAATTTCGCAACTACTTGTTTCAATTCCTTGCGTTCACACCTGCAGCTCTGCTTCAGTGACTTGACTGGATGTATTATTAGTGAAGAGGCGTCACTCATTTAACTTGTGTCAATCAGGACATAGGTCCTCTGACACCACGCGTGTGTGATTCGCTGGTAGAACCCCGAAACGGTATGAGTTTTAAAAAATCCGATTATTTGCAATGTTGCAGATATGTAGATGAGCACGTAAGTTATTGTGACAAAGTTTCCTAAAATTCTTTTTACCTAAAATTACTGGCTCTAGTGATAAAAGGCATCATTTAGAGCTGTTTCTGATTTCTGCGACGAAAATAGAGGTAAAAAGGAGTTTATTTATTGCGACCGAAGGGTTTTTAAAATGTCGTCTTCTAATTAAAAACGTGATTTCCTTGCTTCTCAAAAGTGTTAAAAATGACTTTTTCACGTTACTGTAGCTGAGAAAATATCAACAGTAATAGTAAAACAAAATCATAGAAACCTGCATTGGACTTAACCACAAACCTTGCACAAATAAAATAACATTGTAATCGCTTGAAGCATCGTTGAAAAACATATTCTCTGAAAACACTGCACTCTAGTTCAGTACTTAGGGGCGATAAGGTGTTTTGCGAACGTGTTACATTCCACTTATCGTCCTCCCAGTGCATATGCATCAAACGTAAACAAATTTAATACCCACTAACTTTTTTGAAAGATAGAATTAGGAATATCTGCTTACAAATTTCGTTAATGTTCTTATTAATAAGTCGATTTAAATAATATAAAGGGCTATTTTAAAAACTTGCAGGAACTAAAGTAAACTATTTATTGAAAAAAAAAAAAAATATAAACTAGCAAATTTACCTATCACCTTCATTCGTAGCCGATAGTTTATATATATATATATATATATATATATATATATATATATATATATATATATATATATACATATATGTGTGGTTAATGTGCATTCGCTTGATGCACTGTAATACTATATCTGAATTTAAAAAATATTCTTTTCCCTTTCATCTAAACCTATAATTCCTTCCTATGTGAACTGCAGAATTGTCAAACAACAAAATGGTTCGAAATGTCCCTTTGTTCTGCGCAATATCGGTTTAACGTATAAAGCATTGTAGGTACCCGCGCAAAGCGAAAAGCACCCTCTTAACTGCATGAGTTATGGAACACAAGTTTCGTGCCCTGAAGTTTCGTTGGCATGAAGTGTTGCCAGGAAAGAACTCATTTCTAAGTAAGGTAATTTCATGTGTTGTTCGATTATGTAAACGCGTTATGTAGAACACTTTAGTAGCTACAGTATTTTAACCGAGCGAGTGTGCCCAATAGTAGAAATACTAGGCTCGCGTTCAGTATAACACGCCGAGCAAGGTGGCACAACGGTAACACGTTTGACTCGCATTCAGGAAGACCCGGGTTCGATCACCGGCTTCGGCCATCCTGATTTCTGTTCTTTATGTTTTCCCGAAATCAATTTTGGTGACTGCTGGGATGGTTCCTTAACAAAGGTCATGGCTGAATTCTCTACCAGTTCCTGTCGTTGTATTAAGTTCTGTGTCACCGTTTCTAATGACCTCGCTGTCGACCTTCAATAGAACCTATGTCTTACTTCGTTCGAGCCGTCTTGAGTTAAGTTGGTTTCTTAGTTTTTCCGCTACGTCAGGTTATTACTGCGAAGGTTCTTCATAACATTCCTCTGCGTAATCCACTTACGTTACTGATTGACTGAATAAAATGGTTCTTTGTCTAATACTATAATATAAAGCCGATTCGTCAATCATTCTTTTCACGTACATCAAATGATTTAGTCAGGGCAGGCGTAGATCCTTTTACTTTTACTTCATTGAAAAAAAAACCTCTACTCATTCTCATTCCTCATAAATATTCAGGAAGTAAAGTAGCCTATGTTCTTCTACAGGTTCCGGCTACATCAGTACCAAATTTCATTTTGATCAGTTCAGAGGTTAAGTCGTGATAAGGGTAACAAACAGACAGACAGTTATTTTCGAATTTTTAGTACTATATATTTTAGTATTGATGACCTGTAGTAAGGCACTGATCCAACGATGGGTTTTTCTTTTTTAGGGACTAGGGTGTGGACAGACTAAAAAAACAACACTGTGTGTACATTTTATCCTCTTAATCAGGGCTTCCATATAGATAATTATTTTTCATTTATTTATATACTGAGTAAAACGTAATGCAAATCAAATGAATTATGAGTGGAAAAAAAAAAAAAAACTTTGATGGGAGGCGATAGCTCATATCCTGCCCCTTTCTATTCGTCACTACCAGCAGCTAGAGTAAACCTACAGTATCGCAGTAAAACGTAAAAGAGACACTTCCCTGGGGGCAAGGTGCCGGCCACAGAGCAACCACTTGACTCGTGGGAACGTAGAATGGATAGGCGCGCAGTTACATGCCCTGAGGGTAAGCGGCGCCCTCGTTGGTGCTGGCTGGCCATTAACAAGACAAGGTTGTTTCAGAGAGGATGAGAGTTGTGAGGTTTTATTGCCATTAGCAAGGACTTTGTTCTTGCCGAATTCCGTCCCCTCCCCTCCCTGCTGTAATTCCACGTGTTTTCTAACTGCATCGTTTGTTTAAGCCCACGGGTCGCTATTTATACTATTTTAGTAGGTTTTATTTATTAAATCATGAAAGAGAGCAGATATCGAAAAACAGGTGCATAGATATATCGGAAATTTGTGTACAAGGTAGTCTTTTTTTTTTTTTTTCAGAAAATATGTTTTTTTTTTTTTGTAATTACTGTATGCAAGAAAATTTAAATAAGTCGATAATTAGCCAAAATTATACAAACTTTAGTTTTGACTAAATAGGCTATATATTACAAACAATTTCCAACATTTCTCTATAGCGGTTTGGCGATATCTGTTCCCTTTCTGGATTTAAAAATTTAAAATCGCAAACACAGCACAATTAGGAACACGTGGCCTTAGAAGCAGGGGCGTCATTTCAGGTTTTTCCAGGGGGGGGGGGCATGATTTTGTTTTCTGACGACAGTGACCTTGTTTTATCTTTTTTATTAATTAATCATGTATAAATTAGATACTTTAATAATAAAACTTCAGTTTTATGTCCTTAAGTTAGCATTATTTACATTTAAAAATACAAAAAATATATTTATACACAAAAATTCCAATTCCAGGGGGGCCATTTGCCCCCCCCCCCCCCTTGTAGCCACAAATGACGCAATCACCTACCGCTTGTCCGGTGACGCAGCCCGCCACGCATATTTACTTTATAGCAAACTTCTAAATGTAATGCTCTTAAGTGTCAAGTTTTTAAAAACACAGTCACGCCTATTAAAAACTTGTTGTGACCTCTGAATGTAGGTAGAAATAATTTTTTCTTGCTGGTAACTCAATAAAAACTGCCCACTTGAAACGTAAAATAATAGTAGAGAAGAATTAATTTGGTTTTACGCCAAAGTTGTTCATAGTATCATACAAATAAGACTTCAACGAAAACGACGCGGCTCAATTAAGTGCTCAGCGCTTAAAGCCGTTACTTTATTATTCTTAACAGTGCACCGAACTCTCCTGTATGACCTATCGTATGAAAAGGCGCATTTCGAAGACAAGTAGAATTGTATCTGCAGAGCAAGTACTTAGATGCTAAAAGCCTAGACATAGCACTGAAAGGTTCCATGCGTATTGAGCGAGTGCCCACATTTTAAATTAAACGATGTTACGTCGTTTTTGTACGTTCATGTGACACGCAGGCAATACTGATCTGAGATCTAGAAAGTGTGAAGAAACAAACGTTAAATCTCTCCCCTTTATGAAGATATTAATGAAGATACCCCTCTTGTTGCATTGCATGATCTTACTACTAGAAAACCTCCAGCATTTTTTTCAACTTACTTTCATCATAAATAAATTTCTTTGCAAGCTGTTTAATGTTGTACGTATATAGAGACCTGAAAAATTCGCGTTTTTATTTAGGCACAAGCTGGACTTCCATCATCAGTAAGTTTGTGTCACTTTCCCAGTAGCCTTGGTTGCATTTGACATCTCCTGGAAGTCTCTGGGCCAATAAAGGAAATGTAACTAATACAGACATATATCACTTTAACAGCAATCAGTTAATGAGCATATGCTGTCTGCTTCAGATTTCAAATAATCTGGTCAGTGAAGACGCGAATTTTTCCGGTCGCTACGTATGTATCAAATTATCTCTACGTACAAGTTTTACCGTCGTCGTCATGGGGCGAAGATGGAGTAAAGGCGATAGGAATGACATATCTTGTCGCAGAGAGACGAGGTCAAACGTGCGACCTCACGTTGTAGAGTCAGGCACGCCAACCTGCGTGACGAAACTCAGTCTGTGTAGTGCGTACCGGCAACAAAGCGGAGAGCATTCAGAAAGAGGAAAGAGAGTTACGTCATTTACAAAGTGTGCATCCAGTGGAACGAAATAAAACTGCCGGTCACTGGCATTCAAGTTTAGTGCTATCTGGATATCAGCTTCCTATCAGTAGGTAACATATAATAAAACAGTCATAACACAACTTTAAAGAGACATATCACAAATTTCAATGACAAGAACCATATTTTTCCACCAATGATTTCCCAAGTTGGCAGAAATCCTTGCTGTAATGTCTCCAACATCAGATCATGGAACTGAATACATAGAGTCATGAACTTTTCGCGAAAATTATTTTTTGCCGCAGTTTGTTTCAGTACCTTATGAGCAGTCTGCAGTTCTGCTTCATTGTCAGTGATTGGATGTCTTACCTCTCACGTGTCTAGTGGTTCTACCATCAAATCACAGACGTGTGATGTTGCAGAAACCTTACTGTGGTTAGCATAGTCAAACGAGACACGTCGCTTCACGAACACACACTGCCAATAGTCACTAACCAGGGCTGAAGATGTGTGCGTAAAACTCTGAAACAAACTTTGGCAAAATTCTTCTCGCGAAAACTTCATGGCCTTATGAATACAGTTATTATGCTGCATTGCCATCTTATCAATTAAATTTTTTTATTGCCTGCAGCTGTCTTTTCATAATTTGTGTGTATTTCTAGTTACATATGAAAGGGTTAAAGAAAAAAGAGGCGTCTACAGCAAATAGTTTTTTTTTATATATATATTTTCTGGAAAGAATACTTGCGGACGTATGGGTATACGGGTATACGCACAAACATATTTTACAGAAAACATATTTTTGTGACTCTTACTAAGTATTACCGGACTGCTTAAATTGACAAATAAACGTCTATAGGTCGTTCGGAATAAAGTGAACACTGCAAATTTAACATTTTAAAGATAACATTAACAATAGTTGCCTTACTGCTTGTATGTTTGGCAGCAAATTACCAAATGCTGTTCCATGTATTTCACTACTTAAAAACAACAATACTAAAATTTAATTAATTGAAACTGACATATTTGTATATTATATAATTAATAAACGTTTACTATTGAACTATATAGATTTATATGTATTGAACAATTTGTCTTACTCGTGTAAACGTCAAGTGACGTGTCCATAGAAGTAAGACACTTCCCATCGTAGTCCGCTATGCACGGAACGATACGATTGGGCTATAAATAGTAATTTAGCAGTGACTTTTTAGTGTGCCCTTTATCCCAAATTTCCTATAATGTCTGTGCAATGTCATTCGTAGTAAGTAAACGTCACGCACGTTGATAAGTTGTCGAATAAATTTCTATTGTCTAATTTTCTGCACGTGGTAAGAGGCCTGGATAAGCGACCCGCCAAACACAGGCACAGAACTATCCTGTATACTTTTTCTAAGACCATGAATCTGTTTCACGTGAAACACAATATAAATATATTATATATTCGTAATAATTAGTAGGGCCTGGAAAATTTCGCTAATACAATTACCTACATGCAAAAATCCGTTATCCTGTGCATACTCAAGCCCCTTATACTCGTCCAGTTTCCATTGATTAGCAGTTAGTGGACAAATAGTTTAGGCTTGATTATACATAGGATAGTTTATTCTAACATATAGGTCATTGAATTCGCAAAATTTTCCTAGCCCTAGTAATTAAATACCTGAACATTTTGAATATTTCGCGAATGCACCTTAAGGTAGGATAAATTTCTAACTCCTGTAAATAATCGTTACCAACGCGGCTGGGTCTCTATTAATGTACACGTCCTTGAGTGAGAGTGAGAGAGATTTTTGGTCATCGAGGTCTTTAGGGCTGGTGAGGGGTGACATGAGATGTGTATGGAGCAGTGCCGGAGTGATAAGGAAACGGGACATCCCCGAGAAAACCAGCCGAACCATCGGCATCGTCCGACACGATCACCGCATGTGAAAATCCGAGGCCTGACCCTACCGAGAATCGAACCCGGATCGGTTTTGTGGGAGGCAAGTGGTCCGACCATTCAGCCACCGCGGCCCCCTCATCCTTGGGGACACGATACATATAGTAAACCTGCATAAATTCGCTCACTTGAAACAGAACTCCTTTGTCAAATGTACAACCATTCACTCACTGAAACAGCAGCAAATAAATTAGCTGCGGACAAAGTGTACACAGGACTATGAAGTCCATTTGGCAGGTCACTGAACCCGCTAATTTTCCGTGCTTCTTGTAATGATAAATCAGTAGTGTCAAGATTTTTTCCACGTGTGTTATTAGCCTAACTCTGTCTCGAGTCACTCGGTAAAATTGTTACAGGACAGTCCCACTTGCAAAACACATCCATTGTTCCACTTCAAACACACTTGCACATTTTGGAGACTCATATTCCATTTTCCGCTATGGAAGAATTTTCCCTGCAAAATAATTGTTGGTGGTAAACACTAAATTATTTAGTGGTGACCACACAATTACATGGCGACTACAAAAATGTTTTGTGGTCGGTACAAAAATTATTTTGCTGGATGAATACCAACAAAATGTTTTGTGCCCACCACAAAATGTTATTTTTCCGTGCCGCGCACCCAGCTGTAATCTTACTCTACTTGGCCTAACCAAGAGAATTTTCGCCAACGCCATTTGTAGTACACGAATGTTATAGTCATTTGTTTAGGTTGATCATTATTTGGACAATTATGTGTGGCGCCTACGTTGCAAATATTTTGTTATAAGTTTCTAATATGATTTCGGTCAAACACAAATTACGAGTAAAAGAGCACTACGTACTTTCTATAAGGTTTCGAAACAAGATTTCCGACCAAGGCGATCCGGGTTAGATTCCCGACGTGGTCGGTCACCGGATTTTCGCATGTGGGAATCGTACCAGACGATGCCGCAGGTCGGCGGGTTTTCGCGGAGATCTCCCATTTCCACTGCCTCTTCATTTCGCTGCTGCTCCATTCTCACCTCATGTCACTCCTCGCCAGCGCTGAAGACCTCGATGTCGAACGCTGACCAAAATCTCTCACTCACTGACTTGAAAAAAGGTCTTGGTGATATTACATGAATAATCGTGTGATATGGAAGATACAACATGGATTCCAAACAACACATGAGCTTTTTCCACCGGAAAAACATAAATATGGGTGTTTGGTGTATGTTTACAAATGTTTGTTATTGTTTTGATGGCGACCATGTTGGCTTTTGTGTATTGTGGAGAGTAAAATAAAGATGGCGCGAGGTAAATAGTGATGGATGAGTGGAAGCACAAGTGTTTGAGTATTTATTTTATAGCGTATGAATTCCTGGTGCAATAATCTATGTACGGAACATTATTTTGGTCCTCCGGGCCGGAGTTGTGTGTGGAATTGGTTGGAATAGATTATCTATGAGAGACATCGGAAATCTGGGAGCATAGTAGAGTTGTTTACCTGCAAAACCAAGATGGAATCTCTTTTGGCGAAAAAGAGGGTGTTCAAAACAAATGTGCGGCGAGCAGAAAAGGCAGTGGAAAATATTGAAGTTGGTGATGTCGGCGCAATTACAGTGCACAAAAAACGAATAGATTTAATGGTGGATGAAATTGACAAACTGTTAACAAGCATATGCATTGAAGCCAAGAAAGAAGAAGACTACATC
>PNEQ01124260.1:0-65618 GCA_003012365.1 Medauroidea extradentata | reverse complement strand
AACTGTCTACTGATGGAAATCAGACAGAGTGTGTAATTTGTCTAGAAACGAATGAGGATCCATGGGTACAGTGCATGAGATGCGCAGGGTGGGCTCATGTGGAATGCACAGCTTCCGAAAATATAGATTTTTATGTGTGTGATCATTGTCAGTTAACCTGAAATGAAAGTTTTTATTTGGCAAATATTTGGTGTTCATAAATTTCCAGTTTTAATAGTTTTCTTTTTATCACAGTTTTTATAGTGTTCATTGATGTCATTTTATAATGTAATATTATCAATTGTTTCTCGAAAGACTCTAGTATGATTGGGTATGGCTTCACATTTAACAAAACTTTTTTTTGGTAGGTAAAATGCTTTTGTTTGGGTAAAAATGATCTAAATTTGTGTATGTCCGATACTGGGAGCAATTTTTCAGTGATGCTGCATTTTAAAGGGTTTTCAATTTAATATTTCTTATGTAATAAATCTTAAATTTTTATTTTCTGTATGTGGTTATTTGTAGAAAACATGTCTAGCTATCTTCTAGTAGTGTTGATAGTTTGATTATAGATTTTGCTTAACTTTAGTTTGTTGAAGTGCTTAAGTGTCCGGTACTGGGAGACGCTCCCCTAAACACGTCAAATATATTTTGTAGTAAATTTAAATAATCAGCGTCGTATTCCAAGCAGCGAGTAACTGTTTATAGGCGATGCCGTAATTTTAGATTTTGTATATTTATTGTATATTAAGGAAGAAAATGTTTACACAACTTCTCGCCGTAATTAAACTGCTCGTTGGAAATAATTATTTATGTATAAATATTGAAATAATTGCAATATGTGTCTCACATTTCTTCAGTAACCTCAAACCATAGTTGTAATCAAGATATCGTGCGCCAGAGAGAAAGAGAGAGTGCAGCGAGTGAACAGTTTCGTTCTCTCGTTCTATTCTTGCACTCTCGCCACCAAATTGAGACGACCAGAGAGCACTCTCTCTGACGTCAATTTGACGTGGTCGCGCGCGAGAGAGAGAGAGAGAGAGAGAGAGAGAGAGCACTGAGTGAATTAATTGAAACTCGGTCTAAGTTACGTGTCCTGACAGAAAAACTGGTAGTTACAATTACATTTATGATGTGTTTATTAGGCTAAGAAATTAACGCACATAATGCTTGCTACTGAGCATGTGTTTTTTTATATTATCAGCGAAGAAGAAAATTAAAATAAACGCTTTACTTAAGAGGGCTTGGTGCATAATTCAACGCTAAAAGCATTAATCTATAACTGTAGGTTTCTTGAAGCCAATTTGCGAAAATTAAACAATAGCAATCCTAGACAATAGTTTTAGCCAACGTTTTAAACAAAATTGCTTCCAGTGTTACGAACTTCTGAGGTACAATCTCTGACTCCGGAACCTCGTGCATTTAACTGCGGCGTAAGAGATCACGCATAACGAATTAGTCATTCTGGGTAAATATTTACTCATAAAGTTGGCAAATACCATTACCTAGGATTGTCATTGAGTATTTTATCCACATTGGCTTCGAAAAAAGCGTAGAAATCAATAGATGTTTTCAGCGTTTATTTATCTACCACGCACTCTTAATGACTTGAATTTCTTACATTTCTTGTTTGATCAGTCAGTAAATATGCAATGTTTATATATGAAAAATAGTTAAATAGTACCATATTTGTACCATGAAATCAATTTTTCTCGAGGAAGGACCTTCGAATCTCCCGCTTTACAAGGGATGATCAGCATTCCATTAACAACATTCTTTGTTAACCCCCTCCCTGTTGCACAATTTCTAGTTACGCCACTGATCCAAGCGACTAATGCCGGGATCACAATGGCGCGGTAGGAGTGGCGCGAAAATAAAGATGTCCGCCAGTCAGCGCCAAGGTTTCTGTGACGTCAAAGCGTCCGCCTCGACGCTGATAAGCTGACAAGTTAATTTTTTTTCGCGTCCCGCACTTCGATTTGCTTCTGTCGCGCCATTGTGATTCCGACATAGCAGACGAGGGAAGGTGAGTCACAGTACAAACGGCGCGCCGTGTTGCTTTGAATACAATAATTCGTTGGGACTTTTTTTTTCCTCCGGCAGTATTTTGCCTCGCAGACAACCTGCCACGTTTGGTCGACGCCTAATTTCGGCCCATCAGCCGTCGGTGTCGCCTTGCATTGTGGTCGTAATAGAGCCGTGAGTGTGTTGATGACTGACGCCTCTACTTCGCCTCATGACGCACCGCGCCGCGTCGTATTTGCGAGCCAGTTTGTTTTATTCATGCGCCGTTCCCGGGCAGGATCTAGTTTCCGTGCGCCGCGCCGCTCTCTCTTCAAGTGGTTTGCGTGTGTGCTATTAGCCTCCATCGAGATAAATAAAGAGAATATATAACTACGCCGCAGACGTTTGTACCTGCCCGTTTGTATTGTTTATGTCCTCGATGGAGAGAGAAAAAAAACACAAAGCTCTCGACCGCAGTATGTGTCGTCGTTACTCGTGTACAGTTGTGAGGACGCATGTGTTTGTTGCTTGTGTGGAACGCAACACGTTGTGTATAAACTTAGAAAAGTAATGTTGGTGCTTTTATTTATGAGGAAGTGACCACGCCGTGAATTCTGTACGAATGGCCTGCGTGATCTAGGCCATTCAGCACCTTTGCGCTTAGGTTGTAATGAGTCGGTATGAAAATAAACTATGCTGAATAACATCGTACTCTAATGTTTCGTAATAAAAGGTAATGGTTTGGCAAACAACCAACGCACATATTTACGGTCTTCTCCTGTACATCACGCACTATTCTATGCAATGTAACCGCGTATCAAACGGTAGTTTCACCACATAACTAATAGCGATGAAACTTAGCGAGTCGCTCGTGCGCCGGGAGAGTTTCTGTCAAAAATGTTTCCCAATGGCTAAAAAAGATTGTAGGGGGGGGGGGGGGGCAAAATGTGGTACCTAAAAAAATTTTGCTGATATAAAAAAGTGATTTGTCGAGCGTGTTTCCGCGAATATTTCTGTCAAAGGTAACACTATTTTTTTTTTTTGAGGGGAGGGGTGTATAAAGGGGCAGAAGTGCAAAAGAAACACCGAACACCGAAATAATTTAATGGGCATTGCAGCGCATGCCGGGACAGCTACGTTTCAATTGAAAATTTTGAGTTAGTTTTTCCAGGGGTTAACCTGTTTTTTTATTGTCCGTTTTTCGTAATCTGCTACGGAATGGATGAAAAGTCTTTATATACTTTCTTTAAAGTTAAAGCAATAATTGCCACAACACTTAAAATAGTTCCCAATGAACTATACGTACGCCATGTACTAAGACACTTGCAATACTAGTTAATCGGTGGTACTTAATTGATACTGCTGTTACACCAACGACTTACTGGCGAGTTAATTACGTGCTACGGAATTTATAACTATTAAAATTAGCGTTTACGTGTAATTTTCTCTAATACGGTTGACTACAGCGGGAGGAGTGTTCTGTATTTCTATTTCCCAGGATGATTGTTTCGTGTTGGAACCACTTGAGTCATATTTAAGTTTGGATACAACTTGTTGTCGGCCTCCGTAGTGCAGTCGGTTTGGCGCCGGTATACGGTGCGAGAGGTCCTGGGTTCGAATCCCAGCTCGGATATGGCTGTTGTGTTGTCCCTTCACTTCACTCTCATTGGCTGTTAAGGTGGCCCATCTGCCCAGACCGCCGAGGAGTACGCAGAACTTTGGCCGTTAGCAGATTATTCGAAAACTGCTCATCGCACATGTTTGATGTCTGCTCAGGAAAATCATTTAAAGAACGTGTACTCATTTAAAGTTTACTGCTACTAGTAAGAGCAAAATTCAAGTGGCCGAAACTATGCCGCTGGTCGGCGGGTTTTCTCGGGGATCTCCCGTTTCTCCCGCCTATTCATTCCGGCGCTGCTCCATACTCACCTCATATCACCCCTCACCAGCGCTAAAGACCTCGGTGGTGTGCAGTAAACATTTAACTGTGATATGTCATAAAATGATAGTGTCTCAACTGAAAGTGTCGTACAGGGTGTGTCGTCGGCGATAATACTGCACGCCAGTTCTGTGACTTGCGCTTAGAGGTTAGGGAGGGACGCAATGCAAGTGCTTGTCTCGTTCTTACTGCTTCCGCGCCTCTAGGCTTGAAACGCGCAAAATGTGTTCAGTCAGACGGCCACTTAAAGACCTCGTTGTTAAAGGGCCGTAAAACCTCTCACCTCACCAGACGTGTTTGGTCGTGGTTCGTATTGGATGGATGTCCGTGGGTTCAGTCTCAACCGTGTCTGCTCGTGTGTGTGTGGGGGGGGGGGTGTGGTTTTTTCCAAAACGAACTTCCATTTTTATCTCGGACTAATGCCATTACAGCCTCTTAATAAGGGTGCGCATAATTCGCTGCCCGTTAGATTGATGTTCTGATTATCCAAGGTACGTAAGAGGAATAATGATAATTATTGCTACTGTCGTATTTTTCAAACGCGAAGGTAACATCACAAATTGGCACAGGCGGTGGGTGGCACGTCGGCGGGTCTTGATTCCACTCCATTTTTGTCGTCACCACTCTGTGCTCTCCCTAATCTGAGTGGGTAGGTAGGTAGAAGGGCTTAGCTGCTCGTCGACAGAGAGGTCATTAGAGGCTGAGCCAGTTGCTAAAAAAATCAAAACATGAGAAAGTTCCCATGATCACGTTTAAGGAATCATGCCTTTATTCGCCTCAAGTCATCTCGGACAACCTTGGAACACCATAATCACGGTGTCAAATAAAAAAAATAAAAAACTATCATCATTAGCCAATAGGTTTTACCAACTTTCTAAGCTAATTTTTCCCCTTGAGTAATATATTTCTTAGGAACAATCACTGTCACCGAAATCTCGTACATTTAATTGCAGCGCAAGAGCAAATTCATTACTCTGGGTAAATGTTTGCTCATAAAATTGAATAATATTTTTATCTAGAGCTGTTTTTTTTTACTTTATTTGGGTCCACGGATGGCGCAGTGGCTAGATCAGTCACTGTCCACCAAGGCGATCCGAGTTCGGTTCCCGGCGGCTCGGTCCCCGGCGGCTCGGTCCCGGGATGTTCGCATGTGGGAATCCTGCCGGGCGATGTCGCTGGTCGACGGGTTTTCTCGAGGATCTCCGGTTTCCCCCGTCCCTTCATTCGAGCGCTGCTCCATACATCATGCCACCTATCACAAGCGTAAATACCTAGATGTTAAGTACTTACTGAAATCTCTTCACCTCATTTCATATACACTCTTAAGTGTATATATTAATGTTCAGATTTTAACGGACGCTGGGACAGATGATCCATTCATGTTTGCTGACCGAGGCAGTAGGACATAATGCGTGTCTCTTGCAGACGGAAGCCAGAGACCTGCTGCCCCTAAGGCTAAACTAACCGCTGTGTGATGGGTGTGTACGGTCAAACCTAGCCCCGAGGTGCTCTCACCTCTAATGACACACTAGCTCTCCGTATCTGCGACAGCGCCTGGAGGCTTCTGCCGTGGGGATCGAACCTGTACCATGATTACGCCCTTTCATCGTCTAATTTCTTTACAACACTAACGACGAACTGCGATAACCAGCTATTGTAATTGATTTCCAATGACATCGTTACACCCAGTCATGCATACGTGGTATAAAAAAGGTAAGAAAAATTCGGGAGTTCAATGGCATGTCTGCTAGAATCCACTATCCTAAACACACTCAAGACTGCTGTTCCAGTGAATAGCATAATGGACAAATGGTCGGGGCTTGTATGCATAGGATAGTGTATTCTAACATGCAAGTCATTGAATTCACAGATTTTTATTTCCTTAGACTTATCGTTTGATAACTTTTCGCAATGCGGTAAATTCGCGCGCTGCTTAAACAATGTGAACTGTTTGTGGTAGTTGTTCTTCTTTCTGCAGCTTTATTTGTGTCGGAGACTTACATTGAGAAGAATTAAAAGTCCTATAGAACAGCGTTTACCATATTTCTGACGTAATTTAATGTTATGGCAACACCTAGAATGTCCAGCTTACATCAACCAGCATAGTCGGCGAGCTCTGAGAATATTCTGGGCGTCGTCGCGGGCGACTATAAATACCGGTCCACTGCGAGCAGAGATGGAGTGATTGCGGCGTTTAGCTGATGAGTGTTCACGATGGACTTGGCAGCGAGGGACGAGGCGGGACCAGCAGATCGAGGAGAGGCTGCGGAGGTGTAGATGACAGTGACACTCTTCGAGTGGTATGAGTGAGAGTGGACGAACAGGTTGAACTGTAGCTGTGCATTGTGAGACATTTCTAAATAGAATCTTATGTGGTCGGAGAATTGATTTATGAGAGAGAGCGACGTTATTAATTATAGACTAGGGTAGTAAATTAGGCTTTTAGGGAGGTACCTGTATATAATATCTGTAAGTGTTTATTCGAAATGGGTGAATAGCGAGTGTTGTATACTTAATGTAGGCTTTTATAGGATTGTAATTAAATTAATAACTTTAATTTAATTAATTAATTTATTTAACTATCTGAGCCCTTTATCCTAAACGAATCTGGCTACGCCCAGGACAGCGAAGGTGATGCAATACTATTGCAAGCCAAAAATAAAAGTGGCTTGATTCTTGCGAATATAATTACAATAAAAATATATTTGCACAAAACTCAACTGTCTCTGATATATCGTGTGTTATATTATTATGTTGCGGTCACTCGCTACTTTATTAAATATGAACAGATGACGCAGTACCCGAACTCTTGTTCGTTCTCTCTCTCGTAGCTGACGGTCACATTTGTTTGTTTTTGTTTCACAGTTTTCACACAGTTCATTTGAACCGACTTGGTCTGCTAAGCCATCCAGTTCCATCACTAAAATGGCTTCTAAGGAACAAAAGGCGTCAGTTGGCAAACAAAGTATGGCGTCAAAAATAGTTCACGAAATGCGTCACACTAGCAGAGTTTGCTCACAAGTTAGGGAAAAAATGTTTTTGGGGTTGGTTTTGTTTTAGATGTTCTGGATTCACGTTCAAATTCTTGCAAACTTCAGTAAAAAAATTTTTTTTGGCGATAGGGACCACTTAGTTTCAGGAAAATATTCCTGCAACAACTTGTTTCAATGCCTTATGTGCACGTGTGCAGTTCTGCTTCTTTGTTATTGGCAGAGAGTCTTTGAGGAAAGACGTTCCTAACTTGACCGCACCAATCAGGATAAGGATACTGCGATACCACACGTCTGTGATTTGCAGTAAAGCGTTGAGACACGTGAGGGGTTAAAACATTCAATCACTGGGCATGAAGCAGAGCTGCAGGTGTGGACGTAAGGCACTGAAACAAACTGATGCAGAAATCGTTTACTGAAAATAGGAGTCCCTATTTAACCAAGGCCCTACACGGCCTTCCAACTTCTTACATAGGATGTCCAGAAACTGCCGAATTTTAAACACGCCACGAGAATGCTGGGCTAAATTGAAGACGAACATGTTAGGGGCTAAATGTTGTATGATGACTAGAGATGATGGTATATCGCGGACATTTTTTGTGTCAACATACCCTTTGTAAACGCTGTAGTTTCTTGTGACATGTTTGATTGAGTGATGTACGTTTGACACAACGTAGCTGTCTGCAGACCAATAACAGGCATCAAGTATTAAAAGAAGTAGTTTCTTATTGGTTCAGTCAAATAGGATAATAGCTTCTCATACAAGGGAAAGCCAGTAATTTTATCATAAGGTGAACGTGCGTAGAAACCCAGCAAACAGTCAAGCTTTCTCGCGATAAACGATCATCTCTAACTATGACTAGAGATGGTGAAATTTCGCGAATTCAATGGTCTGCATGTTAGAATTAGATATCCTATGCATACTCAAGCCCCGACCATTTGTCCACTAGCTGCTACTCGGTGGAACAGCAGACAATGAACGAAAAAAGAGAGGGCTTGAGTATGGATAGGATATTTGATTCTAACATGCAGGTCATTGAATTCGCAAAATTTCACTATCCCTAACGATGACATGTTACGTGCACAATGTGGCAACATAACGTGGAGCTGGTGACTTCTTGCTCTCCACAGATGTCTTACTACAATTGCTCTGACCGTCATACGGGTGCGGGTTCAAATTCCAAGCACTCCAAGCATTATTCTACATTTACTCGACGTAACACACACAGAAACCTGGACGTGGGGCGCAAGAGGAGATTTTCCCTGTGCGTTGTTGCCACATTGTGCGCAAAAAAGTCACTGTGCAACATTTTACCGTTAACACTGTCGTATACAATTTAGCCCAATATTCACGTGATATGCTTATAATGCGCCAGTTTCTGAACAACATGCACTCTGAATCTGAATTAGTGAATATTCACTGATTCTCACTGATGAATGGAGCAGTTTCAACTATTTGAATCAGTGAAAATAGTTACTGTTTAATTAGAGAATATTCACTGATTTCCTTTAAAAGAGTGCCATATTCGTCGTTTTTTCCAGTTGTTTTCAAAGAACGGTTTCCACTTATTGAATCAGTGAAAAATTACTGGAAAATCTGTGGACATTCACTAATTAGCTTGTGGAATGTTGGCACTCTTTATTGGAATCAGTGAATAATCACTGATTTAGCAGTTGATTCTCACTGATTCAATTTGTTGAAACTGCTCCATCCATCGGCGTGAATCATTGAATAATTCACTAATTCAGATTTAGAGTGTGTATGTACCGTGAATTGCTGACACTAGAATTGTAGTGCCTCTGGCCCAAGATTTAGTTCAGCTGCATTTCTGCGCTTGGCAACACTGCCCCGGTAAAGAGGTCAGTCCGTGGAAAGGCAGGTCAGCCTCAGGGTTCGAACCGGGTCCAGCTGTCTACCTCCCACCCACCCGACCTACCCCACCCCCTGAGTCATATGCCACGCCCCTTGGCCTCCGGGCATGCAACGGCGCAGCATGCTCTTTATCGCGCGACATTTGTTCTCTTCTGTAATTGTTTGTTTCTAAAGGTGCGTTCACAATTAAGGAGGGTTACCTGCGAAATTTTGATCGTTTTAATAATTTTTATATTTGTACGATATATGGTTTGTTATATATATATATATATATATATATATATATATATATATATATATATATATGAAAATTTTCCGGCTTTCATAAGTTTTGTATAATGGCAGATCAAAGCCCAAATTTGCATAAAACAGTTTTATGCAAGAAACGAAAAAATAACTGACTTACAGAAATTAAATAATTCGCATTGAAGAATAGTGTCACCGGCTACATCAATATGTGTATAAATAGCATTTAATATATTTTTATTTTTAAAAAAAATTTGGAATTTGGAATAAAAAGTTTTTAATTTTATGTAATTTTTAAAAAATACAAAAAATTCCAATGCGTGTTTTATCCATATATTTGCGTAGTCCGTGACACTGTTTTTTAGTGTGAATTATTTTGTTTCTGTAAGTCATTTAGTTTTAAATTCTTGTATAAAACAGTTTTATGCAAATTTAGGCTTCGACATGCCACTGCGTAAAAAGTATGAAAGATATAAAATATAAAATTTTCATAAATGTAAAAAATAGTCTTAATATATGTCTGCAAAACAAACCATATCTCGTACAAATATAACAATTTTTAAAACTATTAAAATTTGGCATTTACTCCCCATTAAGCATAGAACATACGTCATTCCCACAAGAACTAATCTCAATGTTTTATTACCTACAGATTCATAACTGTTCAAAAGTGGTCGTGTGCATAGAGATGCTGACATACGAAACGGTAATATTTCATTTCTCGTGCGGACGTATAGGACAGCAATCGATCCCAGCAAACGATTTACTGAATGTCCGCCATGTTTGTTTAACCTCCGAAATATACACGAATAAAACAAAGCTAAAATAAGAAATGTTAGTGTTCAATCTATGTTTCTACATAGTAAATAATGTGTTATGTACTGTGCAGTTTAATAGGGCTTTGTTTCTGTATTTCGTGTTATCTCCAAATACTATTTCCACATCAAATATGTTTAAATGGACTTCGGTTGTATTCCATAGAGAAACGCATGTTTCATATTCTTCGAAAAAATGTCATTGGCTAAACATTACAGAGAGACTTCAATTGTGAGTTGAATGGTGTTATGCAGAAAGAGACCACCCAAATTTTATAAAGTAGAACATTAGGTATTGTTACTAAAATATTTTTTGCAATTTTGATCATCAACATATTCGTATTTTCAAATACCCTACGTCTGTTTGACTTTCGTTGCTTTACTACTAAAATTTTAATGTATAATAATTTAGGAACTGTGTTTTATCTGTTACTAGCGACCCGGGTAGCACTAAGAATTTAAGTCTATAATACATTGACATGTCACACACTTACAAGTCTCGATCCTACTTAATTCATTAAATTTTTATTATTTCTTTATTTATTTGAAGGGAAAATAACACAAAATTTGCAAAAAGAAAAAAAATTCTGTTGATTTGATCACTACCAAACTTCACAGGAGCATCCGCTGGGGGCTAATCTGAAGATTGTCTGAAAATTTCGTCAGAATCGCTCCAGCCGTTGTGGAGTCCACAGGGAACATACATACACACATCGATTTATATATATGTATATGTGTATGTAAATTTAAGTTTGTGGTTTGGATGCCTTGTGCATAACACCATTCAATTAATGTTGCGCAAGGCTTCTGGTCATGCAGTTTCTACTGTTGTGTTATAGTATTTCGTGTGCTTATGTTTGTGAACCAACCCTAACCATTACCCTATTCCCCTTCATCTACTCCAGCAGCTTTCATCCAATGAACGACGTTGTCTCTTGTAATCCGGTCACGCCAACTGATAAGACTGACGGGGAGAGAAATTACTGTCGCCGGTGAAGTATGAGGCAATTATCACGCTAAAATGGCTGTTAAATCAGTACGAAAAGTTGTGTGGCGCTGAAGTGTCAAATGAACTCAACGTGTACTGGCAAGTTTTTTTTTTTTTTTTACTTTGAATATATTCTGTATAATAATATGCGGGCCTCCAGAGCAAGTATACGTAGAGGTGTTTTTGTTTTATTTTCGTGGTTGGTTTACGGGTTCGAGTCCGTAATGACGTGTCAGTGTTAGTTGAAATTTGTTTCAGATTTACAAGAGATTCTTACTTGTTTAAGTTGTTTAAAATATTCAAATATACACGGGAGAAAATGGATTATAAGTTTTGAGAAAAGAGTGTACAATGAATAGTGTCAGTATAAACCGTAACTTTTATGATTTTTTTCGTAAATAGACCAACGTAGTTATTAATTCAGAAACAATATTTTTGAGGTCGTATATTTTCGAGCATTTATTGCAAGTTTAACAGTTGTTGCGGTTTTTTTTTAACTAGTTTCCAAAGATTTTTTTGTTCAAGAACAAAAAAATATTTATTGTCTAATGGACGACTTGAAGTACACGCCCCCTGACGTCACCGCAGGGGAAATACTGTGGGAAACAAAGCTTGTTTACAAACATGCTGATTTGTTAGTTGGTAGTTGCAGAAAGCAAAAATGTTGCGCATTCATAGATTGCACGTAAGGGTAAAAATATTACTTTCAATTTCATTGTTAAGATACGCAAGTACATAAGATTAATGTTTACCTGAAAAAGCGGCATATTCCGAACAAATAATCAATTTTCTTGACGTACATCTCATCCGGGACATGTGAAGCCAAACAGCTAAATGAAGGTTATGTTCGGCTGCGGTATCCATGGAGATAGGAATTGTATCCCACACCTCACATAAGCTCCGCCTCTTTTCAAGTCGTCCATTGTGGATGCAGGCAAAAAATTTTAAAACCACAGATTTTACATGACATAGCCAGTGTAAAAGACTGCTGAAGACCACTGGCATGTGATCCGAAGCACGGTGTTGATAAGTTTCCTGTCGAGGAATGAACATTAGAGTACGTGAACATACGATGATCCATTGTCAACGGTCTGTTAGAAGCTAAGTTTATAGAAAACGTTTTGCTAGTGTTACAGAAAATGCCTGCATGTTTCGTAAGCTGCACCAAAACATTAGAAAGGCTACTCACTAAACGTGACGTGAGCACTAGCACTTTATAAATGTGTATTATTATTATTATTATTATTATTATTATTATTATTATTCATTTCTGACATTTTGTCTTATCATAAATATAGCTATGTGAACATAGTGTAGCCGTTTAGATTTCACTGCCCTCGAAATCTAATTAATTTAGCTATCGTTGTTTGATCATACGTACCTCTCTAAAGTCGACATTTACAAACGAATTTCACAGAGTAAAGCGAGAAATTTGGAAGACTGCCTTGTCAGCAATAATAATACAATAAACATTTTGTTGTGGCCTTACAATTCGGTAATTTTTCCAGATACGGCAGCCTGGATTATCCGTTTTTTGGCCATTTTGAGGGGCCCGAAAATGATGTTTCTAATAAACGTGCCGAATGTTCAAGAATATAGCGTCATAGTTTGAAGTGAGCGTTCTTTCTGTAGCTTTACAAATATAATGAGCGTTAAATAATTTCGTCAAAAATAATTCGTAACTCGCTTCAAAGCATTTGAAGCGCAGGTAGGGAGACCCCTTAATCAAATGAGTGGGCCGGCACATAATTCTCTGGAGGGCTGTAAGGAGGACTTAGTCAAATTACTTCCCACTGAGGCATGTGCTTTTCTTGCAGCATTTATTGGCAGTTTAATATGGCACACATCTCATAATATATACATGTAACTCTACCCTTGTTGCCACCTTCAGTGTATAGCAAGAACAACATAAGTCTCATTGTATTTTTATATGACTTATGGCCTTCTTACCAACCACCAAAGAATTGACGTCCACCCCAGGCATGTCCACGCAGTGTCGTTGAAACTGTCCGGGGCGGGTGACGTCACAGGGCAACGCCGCTTACAGTGCGCACAATGTGATACTTGACGTCACAAGAGAAGCTGTAGACTGGTATTATTTTTTACATTACAAAAGGTACGATATAGTACAAAAGCAACCAAATTGTTCAAAAATATGTCGAGACGTCAAACACAGATGACATTGAATATTTATGTGCGATAAGAGTTCGAAACCCCAACCGAAAAATATCCCTATTTACGTCCATAGGCATGAGTTAGGCTGCGGTCGCACTAGAGCTCGTAAACATGTTCAGTTAATTACATTCGGCAGCCGTGTTTGATCGTGTTGAAAGCTAACATGTTTGCGAGGATACACGACTAAACGAATTAAACTCAATGAACTTTCTAACCAGTGGCGAAGCTTGGACGTGGATAAGACAAGCAGTATGATATCCGACTATACACGTTGAGCAGGTGACAGTTGTGTTGCAGAAACAGAGGTGTATTACTGGAGAACATATACCTTGCCTCTTGCACGCAACTGTCTGTGGAGTGTGCCTGTCTCTAATGTTATTTAACGAGTACAAAATGTCGGACCAAAAATCAACCATGTTTGTGAAACAGATCGTTACTTCAAGCAACGAATATGAGAGAAGCATGGAAGATATGTCGTTCGAAACTATATATGAAACTAGTTTACTTTGAACGAGAAGAGACTGTAATCTGAACTCGTTCGTTGCTCGTGTAACCGCGTCGTAAGACTGAACATGTTTAAGTGAAGCAGTTCTGCAGCCAGTGTAACCGCGACTTTAGTTTCGCGGTCCAGCCTTAGTAGGGACTTACGAAAACGTAGTAGGTATAATCTACTCGGTAGTATTGATCACATGATGAGATCTACTCATTCGTTGGATTCAGTTGCAATATAGGAAGTGATGAACGAAGATTATTTATTCATATTATATTCTTGTACATAAATGTTTAACTTAATGTTATGTATAACCTTATATCATGTTTTTTATGTTATAACTATATATTATATTAACTCTATGACATGTCCAATATCTTTGTACAACATGTGCAGAAAAGATCACAAGGATGCAATAAAACAAACAAATCAACCGTATTTTCCGAGCGTACGAAAACTTCTAAAAGTTGTATGTTGGCGGCCTATAAAAATGCGGCGAAATCTGCAGAAAGAAGCGGTACATTTCAGTTCGCCATATACCAGGTTCGGAGAGTGCAGAATATCATTTTATAGAGTGGTACAATTTAAGTATATGGCATTAAGTTTGCGTACTAGTAATGATTACTGTACAAAAACGCTGGAGTTAACAGCCGAAAACAGTGTATATTTTGTGTACACACGCGGGAACCTGTGTTTACTTTGTACGCACCCTGCTTCTGAGCAGCTAGATCTGAGCAGATCTGGCATCGAGTAGACTATTCAGAGATTTCGAACGGAAGTGAAATTTACTCGCACCAGGTTCTTGAAACACTTTGACTTTAAATCTATCGAGTAGATCGAGTAAGGTTTACGTAAACGCATAATGTAGCGTAGATGTTCAGTTAAATAACTATGGCCGTGTTTCACACTTCTGATGGCACTTATAGGTGCTTCCTGCATCTAAGGCCTGGCAAGAACAACGAATAGGAATCACATGTTAAATTATGTTTGTCGTGATTAGAGTCCCGGAAATTTCGTGGGTTCAACTGAGGAGAGGTTGGATTTCTTTGTCACGTATATGTTGGAATCTTTTTCGATAGGGTCATTGTTTATTAAACGTGACGTTGAGGGCTCCTAACCAATGGCGGACATGCATAAAAACACCCGTGGACTCCCGCGCTACTTCGTCAAATGTTCAACTGCTCACTCACTGGAGCAGCAACCAATGTACAAGTAGCTGAAGACAAGAGTGTACACAGGATTGTGCACTCCAGCCCGGCTGGTCGTTGAACCCGCGATATATCCGGGACTCTAGTCATGTTTGCCATCTTTCGCGATGTCGCTTTTGGACGAAAACCGTTTTCTGCATTGAGATTAAGAACATATACTATAGGATTAAAAAAATATTGGTAAAATAGTGTTGAGTATGTGTTTTCGAGTGTTTTTTTAGAATTAAAATACTTATTTGGACAAAGTTTTCAGGGTATTGGAAAAACTGTCTAAAATATCCTAAGCAGTGTGGGCCGCACCGAAATGAACAAAAAAAGTTCGTAAACTTGACATCTCAAGTTAATTTTACTAGCGAAACTATTGATTTTTCATAGCATCAGACATGCGCAAAATATGTACACTAAGTACCAAAAAACTTATCTGAATATACTTAAATTTATATGAAACTAAGGTTAATAAAATTAGTGTGTATCACTACTGATAATAGCAGCTGCCTTTCGTGAATATCATAAAATTTTGTACCCACAGTGAATGCGGGCTTCCTAGTTCAGAGTTGTTCGATGCTTGTAACGGTAAGAAATCCCTTAATCTTCCGTTCTTGTTTTCTTAGTAACAAGGTTGTTTTGAGGGCAAGTCTAACAGGTTCGGAGAAAATGAAGTAGTTTTGTAAGCCTCAGTGGGACGAGGTGTAGTTAGTTGCTACATTTCCTGCCTCTGTCCAAATAACAGTAGTTTTCTTTGTTCAGACCGCCAGAGGGCTCGCTTATCATGTCAAGGTTCGTGTGGGCTGAGGACTGCCTTCCACGATATCGTCTGATCAGACCCACCGCACCACAGCTAGGTGGTTTAATGTTTGAATATGATTGATGGAGATGATTAAATACCGCGGAAATGTTTTGTGCCGACATACCTTGAAAACTCTGTAGTTTCTTGAACGTATATGGTTGGGTGATATACGTCTGACACAACGTAGCTGTCTGCAGACCAACAGCTGGCTTCAAATACTAATATAACGAGATTCTTATTGGTTCAGTCAAATTGGACAACAGCTCCACGTATAAGTGGAAGCATAGTAATAATTTGGTAAGCCAAACCCAGCAGATATTCAAGTTTTCCCGCGATAAATCATCATCTCTAATTAGTAGGGACCTTGGTTTTTCGCGAAAAGAATTTTGCCCCACTTTGTTTCAGTGCCTCACATGCACATCTGCAGTTCTTCTTCGTGGTCAGTGATTGGATATTTTAACTCTCGCGAGCCGTGGGATTCTAACGACAAATCATAGCTGTCAGGTGTTGCAGAGACTTTATTGTAACTGGCTCAGACAAATGATATACGGCTCTTCATACAGACACGCTGCCAATAATCATGAAGCAGAATTGCAGATGTGCACGTAAGGCAGTGAAGCAAAGTGGGGCAAAATTCTTTTCGCGAAAAACCAGGGCCCCTAGTAATTGCTGATCATCCTGGTCGTCTTCTTTGAACCCATGAATTAACTAGAGCAAGTACTTGCGCACATATATCATGACACTTACGAGGAGTCCTCTCCTGGCGCATGGACGCTGTTGGGGCGTGACACGTCTATACTTTTTCACGCGAAACCGCTCAACTTACCCACATTACGTTTACCATAGAAAAGAACACACGCTTAAAACTGCGCTTCCATAATTTTAAAAATTCACCACGCGTGTTGAAAACATGATTATCGGGTTTGTCAGAGTGGCTGAAAATGGTATTTTTAGACTGCCGTAACTCTGAAAATACCATCTGAATTCGTAAAGTGCAAAACGAGTTGCGTGCGTTGGTCTCTACTTCAGACTATCCAAAAATAAAATGTTAGGGTTACGGCTTTAAGTCCCATAGGAAAAAAGACTTCAAGGAAAACCTTACACGCCAGTTTGACACTATGAACTAGCGTACAACAAAATAACAGAATGATAGTCTACGCATGAAGGCTCGGTATGAAAGCATTAAGTCTGCATGCCTTCAGTGACTTTTGCGTAGCTTAAACCTGACGAGCGTGCCATTTACGCCAATATCGCTCCCTTTCTTCCATCCCTTCGGAAGGGAGTAAAATTTGAAGGTAGAAGACCGTCTTGCTGTCTGAAGTATAATAGATACTCTTGGTAAGATTTTTTAAATAAAAAATTGTATACCCTCTAAATTTCTTCTGCGGAATAATTCGAAACATACTGTGTATATTTCTTTTTTTTCCCGCATTTGGTAAAATTGTACTTTTTTAAAATTCGAAACACAGTTCTTGTTAAACGCATACAAATAAATTTAAACTGCCGAATAAATATAAATTTTCTAAAGTTGATTTTAAATTAAATATAATTTGTACGTTAGATTTTCGAGTGGAAGTTGTTTTTCGGTGCAGCTCGAGTTCCTTGTGGACGACATGTGTTACAGAGCCTGAGGTTTGGTTTACGGTTCAACGCTCTGAAAAACAACTGTAATTGTTTATTTTCTAAATGTTGAGCAATTGTGGTGGTATATAACATTTTACATTGCGTGGCTTATGATAAAAAAAGAGGGTGGGCGGGAAGAACAAAAAAAAAAAAGTTTTGGGGAAAATACATTTTTTAAAGAAAATACATACGGTACATAGAAAGATTTTCTCAAAACCTTCGCAAATTAATTAACAAAAACTCAAAAATAATATTAATATCGATTATGAATAATGAAAACCTATGTTAAAAATTATAATTTCACAGAGAGAGGAAAAACTATTATTTTATGGAGTATTTCCATAGCTCTGATATTGATATATTATATGTAGCAACAAATTGTTTAGTAAGTTCACGATGTAAAAATTACTTCATCATACATTTTCCGTACACTAACCGTAGCAAATGCTGAAAATCGACAAAGAAAGTTTCTGTTCTTTACCGTCAATACGTTTTTTTTTCTTTCGAAGTTTCGTCTTTTTTTCTACAGTTTTTTTATGTATATTTTAATCAATACTTCGATTTTCAGTCTTTGTTTCTGTTTTCGTAATCATTGCAATATAAAAAAAATATGTAAGATGGAGTTATACTTTGTAACTATCTGAGGTTTTTTTTGTCTTATGAACTTGTACAGTGCGATATAGGTAGTTCAGGATAAAGTGAGCACTTTTGAAGTCATAATGTTATAATTTTTCCTAGCAAATAATTTATAGTTTCCTCCAATTTTAAAATAAACAATGCAGCTAAAATAACAAGAAATATGCATAGATTGTAACGAACTCAAAAGTTAACAACTGAAGTCACAATTAGTAATATTTTTCAACTGTTACGTATTCCATAAACGATGATCTTCAAAGCTGCTCAGTTAATAGCGAACCACTTATATGATCGTTGCAGCAGCCCAGCCCTCTGAGTACAGAGCACTTGGGAGGAGTTGAGTCTTTCAACTCGCCGCTCTTTTCACAGCCTCGGGGCTCGCGTCTCGCCAACCCACCCAGCCACTCGTACATTTCCCGCCAAGTTACATTTACTGCACACAGCCAGTCTGCGCAGCTTGTGCTATTTTACTGCCCTTCCCCTCCCCCTCCTTACTGAGACCCATGTTCAGATGAGTTAAAACGTCGCTCGTATAAATTTCTCTTGCGCTACCACGCGCATAATTTCCGCATGTAATGCCACGTTTGTGCTGTTTTTATAACTTAGTACGGTATGTTTTATACGTGAAGCCGGTCCAGTTAAATACCATGGCTCCACACTGAGACCATACTTCAGTATGTATAATAAACAAATAAATATCGTTTATAAGAAAAATTACTGTTGCATGCATTTTTACAAAATTATATGAGACTAAAAACGCGTTTAATTCGGACACGTCTCAGTAGTGTTATTTTGTTACTACGAATTATTCCACACAGTTGTCTGTTTTAACCAAATGAATACAATTTCCAATGGCCAGAAAATATATCGTAAGCGGGGCTGACTTTGGGGCGTTTTATCCTGCTTTTATTTTCCATAAATTTCAGTTGTGAGTAAGTATTAATTAAATGTTATGTGGCAATTTCTTATCCGGAACTTATCGCAAGTAAGTTTATGTATACATTGCTACCATATATCGTCAGCTTAGTGCAACTAGATAACATAAATTTTCCAATTTTGAGTTATCTGCAGATCTCTACACTACACTTATGATTGTTCCTGTTGCAAAGTACGTATTTACAAATGAGTTCATTAGGAGCATTACCAACACAAATTTTCATTTCAACAATAACTTACCAGGGGCGTCATTTCAGGTTTTTCTTGGGGGGAGGGCAAATTTTTTTTTTCGGCGACAGTGACTTTGTTGCATCTTTTATTATTAATTTATCATTAGAAACTTTAATAATAAAACTTAAGTTTTATGTGCTTAAGTTAGCATTATGTAACTAACAAAATACAAGTAGTGTATTTTATACACTTAAAATTCTACATCCAGGGCGTTTGCCCTCCCCCCTTGCCACCCCTAAATGACGCCCCTGTAACTTACATCTACGACAAAAGCAGTTATGGATGTTGCAAGTAGATATCTCCAGTTACCAAGTTATCTAATTGTAGCACTAAACAGAAAATTTGCGAAAAATATTTTACGTAATGTCTTAGTCACCCCCGCTTACGGTATTCGTCGTTGAATTGCACGTAAAAATCCGAACCGTCAGATATTTGTTACAATACCCGTATTGTCTAGAAACACTCATCTACTGTTGTTGCCTGTCTGTCTGTCTGTCTGTCTGTCTGCTGGGTAAAGCCGACGCGTCCGTGTAGCTTTCATCTTCGTATGCTGACCGTGAAAATAAATGTTAAGCCATAACTGCACGTCGGAAGGACTTGGGTCCGAGTTTCTACACTTTTACGATAGTTTTTTTTAATGTCAAGGTCATTTAATTATTAAAATTGTACTAACTGCAAAAAAATAGGGTACAATTTTGTATGCATATTTGGGGGTTTTGGAGCCATCTGTAGGCCTCTGTACAAACTTGAAATTTTTTTTTTTTCAGCATTTTCTTCCGGAAAGTAGAAAAATAATTCAGGTCTGATGAAAACATAAACTGTAGCCGATAGCTTTAAATTGCTCTATAACATTGTTAAAACTCGTTTTAACTACATACTCTGGTTTTGTCGAGACAAAATACAACATGATGGTAGCTAATTAGTTAACTGTAGAAATTTCCTTTCAGTTGTTAAATTACCCGCTATCTTTATACCCGTTTTCTCGTAAAACTACATCACATTGTAAAACCAATTTGCAATTAAGTTAGAGAGGAAGTTTACGTTATCGGCTCTCGTCTGCGTTTAAAAGCGTAACTCTCTCGAAAACCTTGAAACGTAGTGCTGAGTACAGTTTATGTCATGTAGTTTTTTTTTGTCTGCAGTTTCGTACGTCGCAAAATTTGCGCGTTTTATTGATACAACATACATTGTCGGTGATGATGAGGTGTTTCAGTGCAAGTACGTATTCAGATGTTGTTCGTGACACCTTAATACCCAAATATTCTGAGAAATATTTATGTTGACGGCAATGAACTATAATTTTATGTCGCCTGCAGAAAAATAATGTTTGCGATGACAAATTACTGTACTAATGTTGCAATTTTCGGTAGTTAAACTCTGTTTTATTGTGTGCCGCTAACCGTATTTCCAATATTTTAGATTTTATTCGTTCATTACTGTTTGTTGGTCCTATACAAATTTAAGAACCCACTCGAATAAAAGTTTCCCACAGTGCGATCACAAAATGTAGTTTAGTTGCATTCCTTATATCTGAGACAATACGAGTTTAAAATAGCAGTCAATACCAGAATTCTTTGCTTCTATAATTAGTTTGTTTGCTTGACGTTTATTCGGCCGTTAATAGCATGGTAACAGGTCCGTAAAATAGAAAGGAAGTGGGTAAGGTATTTATGACTGGCCATATCAGATAGTGAAACATTTGAAGCACTCGTAAAAGTGGCTGCTATTAAATATAGTGATATTTGTCGAACAGGCCTCACAACATCGTAAAAGCGTCACGGTGTTTTGTTTACGTCTTCACTCCAGGTTTACGTCCAGGACACGAACATGCGAGATGCCTCCATTAGGTATCGCAGAAATGGAATGGATGGAGTTGGCGGTAATAACAAGTTATCAGCGTTCTGCTTTTTAAGTTGCTGGTGGTGTTAAAACACAAAATAGTAATTAAGATAGTAAAAAAAAAGTTTGTATTCTTGATATATAATTTTCTTGTTTTCCCATGGGTAATTAAAGCGTTTTGAAACAGCTCGAATTCGCTTTGGAACATGCAAGCTGTGTTTAGCAGTTTTTTTCCTTCTTCTGGGATTGTGCCGTGGTACAAGCAGGAAATAGCGGACTTGTTGGAAAATGAAAGTTTATTTCAACACGAAGTTGAGTCATTTCTAACGGAGCGAGGGATCTGTAATTTCATTTCCTTTAGAAAGATGTTGGTAATTTCTTTCCTAACCAACTGACAAGGTAGCAGGTTTAGTAATAAGTTAGACAGCTATTTCGGATGATGCAGATTTGATTTCAGTGCCAACCATCCCGATCTCGGTTCCAAAGTCGCTCCAGGCGAACTTTGGGACCGAGCGAGTTTTCGCAACGGTAGTAAGTTTGACTCACATTTTGCAGGACCCCGAGTTCGATTCATGGCTCCGACCAGCCTGAAACCTGTTTTCCGTTTTTTTCTTCGGATTCACTCTCCAGTAGACTGCTGGGATGGTTTCGTAACATACCATGGCCGATTCTTCTCGCGGGTCCTGTCTTAGTATTAAGACCTCGCTCTTTAGTTTAGCAGGGGCTTCGAAAATATTTTTTTCAACGAAAATTAATACATGTATCGAAAACGCATTCTGGCAGTTTTAACATATATATCATCGTTTGTATCTGAATTTTCTGTTGCGATACACCGAATAGATTTTTATATTTTTGCCTCTGAAATATCATATATTTTGTTGTCAACATAAGTCAAAATGAAGCAAATTAATATTTTGCTGGCAAACGGTACATTATTAAAAAAGACATCTGGCAAAATTGTGTATTGTATGACTGTATATAGTCTCAATTTTTTTTTTCAAAGCGTTTGGTTAAAACACATTCGTGGTATGTGGAATTGTTTGAAATAAATGAAAGAACATGGCCTTAAGATGGGTATAACTGTCTGTAATAAAATCGTTGTTGACGATGCGTAAAGCACAAAAAAATATATAAAATATAAATGTTGGGAATTTTCCTTTACATCTAACATAAAATGATAGAATCGCCACTGAATGTCACATAGAGGCTAGTTGTCTGCGAGAAGACAGCACACCAGTTCAATTACTTGCGCCTAGAGGTTAGAGTGAGGCGTGATACACGTAATATGTCGTCCTTACCACTTCTACACTTCTAGACTTTAAACGCACAAAATACGTTCACCTAGGCGGCTACCTTAAGAGCGTTGGACCCGTAAAATTTAATTTTTTTATTTGTGTTAAACACTGTTAATCTTTTTCCCGTCAGATAACACGTCATTTCCCCAGGTAAAAAAAAATTAGGCACCATAATTTTCGCATAATCACTCATCAAAGTCACAAAATGGCCATTGCAGTGTAGCCAAAATATAAAAAAAAAACTAATTAACTAATGAATTTAAAATTACAGGAACTGAAAGTAATTGTATCAATGCATTTTATGACATGTTTAACAAAAGCTAGTTTTGAAAATGTCAGTAGTAGGCAAAAGCGAAAGTTATGCAAAAATGTAATTTTCATCAATTTTTAAAAAATACAAAAATGTGTCGGTTTGTGTCTACAAAAGTATCTTGAAGTAGCTCACATCATTAAGTATCAATGTGAATTATCTTGTTTCTGCAAGTTAATTATTATTTATTATTTTGGCTGCACCGCAGCTGCCATTTTGTTACTTTGATAGGTGATTATGCTAAATATATGGGACCTATTTTTTTTATTTGGGGAAATGACTTGTTATCTGATGTGTAAAAGTTGAACAGAGTTTGGCACAAAAATAAAATTTTGAATTTTTACGGATCTGTAGCGAGCTGTTTTCTGTGAGATCATTGGTTGCGTGTATAAGTATATGATCGCAAAAAAGTATTCTATGAGCATTGTTTCTTTCCCGGGAAGATAAGAAGTTATTATCAGTAGAAGCCACTTTTTACTTCACTCCTATTGTATGTCATTAGTGAGAAAATTAATAGTGAAAATTGTTTTTAAAAATATAGGACTTTAAAGGCTTTGGCTCTCAGTCTCCTGGGGCAAAGGAGAAAAGTACATCCTAGCGTCTCTAGTTTCATTCTTTGGCTTTTGACGTATATAATAATTAAAGATGGTGGTACATCGCGAAAATTGTTTGCGCCGACATACCATTGAAAACACTGTAGTTTCTTGTGACTTGTATGATTAGGTGGTATACGTCTGACCCAACGTAGCTGTCTGCAGACCAATAACCGGTAGAGAGAGGAAATTGCGCGAAAAAATGTTTGCAGCACTTTGTTTCAGTGCCTTACGTGCGCACCTACATCTCTGCTGTGTGGCCAGTGATTGGATGCCGTAACACCCAGCGTGTGGAGGTTAAACCCGCAAATCACAGACGTGATGTGTCGCAGTTATCCGTGCACTGGTTGGCACAGTCAAATGAGTAACAACTCTGCACAAAAACACTCTGGCAATAGTCATGAAGGTGAGCTGCAGGTGTGCATGTAAGGCACTGGAACAAAGTGGGGCAAAAATCTTTTCACCAAAAACTCCCGTCCCTAATAATAGGTATCAAATATTACAATAGCGGGATTCTTATTGGCGCAGTCAAATAGGGCAACAGCTCCGCGTACAAGCGAAAGCCAGTCATCTGTTCGTAAGCTGAACGTGTGTTGAAACACAGCAAACAGTCAAGTTTTCCTGCGACAAACAATCATCTGTAATAATAATAATAATAATAATAATAATAATAATAATAATAATAATAATAATAATAATAATAATAATAATAATAATAAAGGTCTAATTTGTGCGCTGTTAAACTACAATGGTCGCAATCGGCCGCGGGCTTAAGGCCGACTCTTACTTGTTTACCATTTTCCTAATCACCTCTATGCACGAGGCAGTCAACTGGTGTCTGTCTTCCCGTTGAGAACTTCTCTAAGAATTCCCCCGAGGTAAAGGAGAACTCTTGTAGTAAGGTGCGGAGACTGGTGTGTTTGCCTGGTAAGTCGGTTTACTTTGTGTGAAAGTTGTGCGTGTATGTACGCTATACTAATGAGCTGCACCCAGGATAGTTGTCACGTGGACATTAACCTCGTCCTCGTTTGTCTCTGTCAACGAAGGAGATAGTCCTAGCATGAGCCTTTGTTTTCTGTCACCGCGGCTTGTCTCTGCTCACTTCACCACACGAGGTGCGGGCGATGTCGGGAGGGTGCGTGCGTTAGTTAAAAGTAGGGCCACGATTTTGTCGCGAAAATATTTTTGCCCCACTTTGTTTCAGTGTCTCACGTGCACATCGGCAGTTCTGTTTCAAGGTTATTGGCAGCGTGTCTTTGTTCAGACACATCTCTCATTTGACTGCACCAATCAGAATAAGATTATTGTGAGTCTGTACGTCTATAATTTGCCGAGGCCAGTGAGAGTAAAATCATCCAACCACAGACGATGTAGCAGAGCTGCAGGTGTGTACATGACGCATCGAAACCACATGTTGCGAAAATCTGTTCGCCATAAAATCGCGGCTCTAGTAATAAGTAGAGGCGTATCAACCTAGACTTTTCAGTCCTATACACACACTGGCCAGAGTCGAATATCCATTGGCTCCTAACCGTACACGTGGGTAGCCCCACGCATTATTTTATTATTTACTACTGGCTTGCAACCTCCAAAGGCGTCTCGAAACAACTGTCGTCTAATCACAGAAGTTACAGTGATATACAGGTTATTGGCGTTCAACCTTACCTACAATCAATACGCGAAATACTCGTGCCTCTAGTAATAAGTAGGGAATCCCCCCCCTTTTTTTTCTCCTATTTTGATGAAACAATTTTGTGTCAGTTTGTTTCAGTAGTCTAGGGCCATTAACTTTCCGCGAAAATAATTTTCCCCCAGTGTGTTTCAGTGCCTTACGTTCACGCCTGCAGCTGTGCTTCATGGTTGTTGGCAGCGTATCACATTTGACTGCGCCAAGCACAGTAATGTTACTGCAGCACGATACGTCTGTGTTGTAGGTAGAAACTCAAGTCACGTGACAGTTAAAAAACATCCAATCACTGACTGTGCAGTAGAACTGCAGACGTGAACGTAAGGCACTGAAATTAACTGGAGCAAAATCCTTTTCGCGAAAAGTTCATCGCCATACTTACTGCAGATTTGCTTTGCGGTCAGCGATTGGATGTTTCTGGCTGGTAGTAGATAAATAAACGCTGAAAACATCAATTGATTCCTACGCTTTGTTCGAAGCCAACATGGATAAAATACTCAATGACGATCCTAGATAATGGTATTTGCCAACTTTATGAGTAAATATTTATCCAGAATTACTCATTCGTTATGCGTGATCTCTTGCGCCGCAGTTAAATGCACGAGGTTCCCGCGTCAGAGATTGTACCTCAGAAGTTCGTAACACTGGAAGCAATTTTGTTTAAAACGTTGGCTAAAACTATTGTGTAGGATTGCTATTGTTTAATTTTCGCAAATTGGCTTCATGAAACCTACAGTTATAGATTACCGCTTTTAGCTAAATTGGCTCTATGTCTCTTCGACTCCAATGTTATAACAAACACTGACGCACAACTTGATTCAGTAAGAACTGGGAGAAGAATCTCCAGCATTCGTCCGGAGCCATTTCAGGAAACCACGGAAAACCGAATTCTGGATGGCCGATGGCGGCTATCGCACCCCTCTTTCGCCGAATCCGAGTCCAACATGTTACTGTTGACCCACTTCGCTCGGTTGGTTACACACTGTTAAAAATGTTAACCTTAAATATACGAAAAATACCGGTTACAAATTATCCAGAGATCTTCTTAAATAAACGGACACTTCATTAACGAAAAAACAGATTCTTCTTGTCTTCAAAACCTTCTATTTCAAAGGAATTTTAATCTTTCGTATGGTATAAAAACGTAGACGTGGTGTGCGTGAAAACATAATCTTGGAGTTTGCAAGACAATACGTATAGGCAAAACGGTGAAACGCGTTGTTATCAATGCAGCTAAATAGGCGTATTTGTCACTAGAAGTAACTATGTGTTACAATTTAGTATTATGGTCTTCGCGTTGTTAGTCTAAACAGGAAATTAGCGACTTTTCAAACAAATTCTCAACAGAGTAAGAAGCAGAAAAATTTTCTCCTCCATTGCTATAATAGAAATTTAATGAACTCTTTAGTGTACTCAGCTTTCCATAAATCTCAAAACTGATCCGAACGGACCCTATATGCGAAGATAGACGAACATGCCCGAAGCATGCGCATACAGAGAGAGAGAGAGAGTGAGTGAAAAAGCTATATACAGCTGTGTCTGCATTTGTTTACGGACTTTTCCACGCAGATTACGTAGTTCAAAATTCTGGCCGTTACTTCGTTTTTTTTTTCTTTTAGACCTGTTATTCGTTGAAATGTCGGTAAATTTACTATTTTTCTAAGAGTGCAGATGCAAAGCAAGCTTTAGTGAATACGTGGAATTGGTTTGTGCTTAGTTTTAAGTTTTTTTTTAATTATTTTTTTGTTTGCTTTACTTCTTGTGAGATAAAGTTTTGAGGACTTACATTGGTGAAAACACTTCATGTTTTTTTTTTTTTTTCAAACGAAGTAGGAAACATACCTACTTCGTTTAGGTATGTAATCTACGCGTTATCCAAGCACCGTCGACAAAAATTGTTATAACAAATACGTCATCAATGCTTGTGTTTACAGAACTGAGTACTAAGTAGGCTATACGTGTTGAAAGGAAAAATTCACGAGCCCAATGACCTGTATGCAAGAATCCACACTGTTTAAAATTTCCGTGAATTTACAGGCAATTTTACGGAAATCCCTGTTTAATTAACGGAAACAATATTTTGTAACAGAGGTATACATAATTATGTTTCATTAATTAAACATATGCAAAACTGCGAGAAGACACTAAATAAATAACCCTACGCACTTTTGCGCCTGCATTCTAAAGAAGTCACATAAATATGCGAGTTTCCATAAGTGGAGGTAGTTGCCTTCCGTAATTTAACGGACACTTCTGGAGAATTTTTTACCAACACTTCTCCGTAAAACAACGAAAATTAATTTTAACAGTGCCACCTAATGTTTGTGAGAGTTTTTAACAACTGTTGTTTAGTGCTCCTTAATTATATACTAAAAATTTCACTGGCATTCGGTACCACTTGAAATACTCTCATGTACACCGTTATAAATTTTAACGGAAATGTACCTTTAATAAACGGAAATAGTGTCCGTAAAAGTAAAATACGGAAATTTTTGTAGTAAATATATACACTACGGAATCATACGTAATATGTCCATAAGTCTGCTGCGGACACTTGCACGGAAAAAATCGGAAAATTGTGGGTTAGACAGATGTTATTAAAATATATCCGTAATATTTACATCACCGGTAAATCTGCAAATCTGTATAAATGCAATTGTACCACTATAGACATGTGAATATGGCTCAGCTCCGTGTGATGAAACTGTTTTACGGAAACTTCTGTTGGAAGAACAAAGTTTCCGTGAATTCACGGAGGTATCAGGACATATTTTTACAGGAAATTCCGTAAATCGTCGGAGAAATTTTTTTACAGTGCACTATACTATGCAGGTACACTCAAACCCCGTCTATTCGTTAGTTATCTGCTGTTCTGGTGTGTCCATTTAACGGACAAAATAGTCAGGGCTTGAGTATACGCAGGATAGTTGATTCTGACTTGTAGGTCATTGAATTCATGAATGTTTACATTTCCTTAGCTATACGTAGTTAATGAATACATATAAACTATTCAGATGTTAATATCAAAATTGTTCGTATTGTTAGCACACATTTTTCGGGATATTGCTATTTGTTTACCTGTTGCCGTATAAATCTGTAATAGATAGAGACCGGAAAAAACCGTGGATTCGCTGATCTGTAGGCCATCCTTGAAGAATATATGTGTACTAATGTACACAGTATCTGATCATTAGCTGCTCCTCGATGATACAGTTATTTTGGCCTGCATTTAGTTATATTTCAATTATTGACTCAGCGACTTATACGAGCTGTGCTATAAGTCAAGGACTAGTTGTAAAAGTGACACGAACTTAAATTGGGGGAATTCTAACTTGTGTCTAAAAGAAAACGCGATTTTTCCGGGTCTCTAGTAATAGAACATGCCATGGTTTTGTGGGAAGTCGTGTTGGAAGAAATGATACTAAAACAAGAATATGCTCCGCTGAATGCGACTTCATTAATCTCCAGTTCCACTGCAAGGTAGGGAATGATACCTCGGAACAGCAGTCTCCCCAATGTTGCCAGGCGTACCAGCATCCTGGTATTTTAATTATACTTCATTATGTCCTTTGGTACCTCGTACCAGATTTTTTTCTTCCTAGTACGCAAACTACCGGAATTTTCATTGTCATAAAACATTTGTCAAATTTATTTATTTAATGAAAATAGTTAAGAATGACTGTTGATTTGCTTTGACTCGTGTAATACATTCAAAAAATGTTATATATATTCAAACACACTTAAATAATTTTTAAAGAGAGTTTTGATTGGGCTGCAGCCGCTGTTCATCATCGGCAATGAAAGCATGTATAGGCGTGTAAGAATCTGGTGGAAATTGTTGTCCTCCCAGTGGTAGTTAATTTTTTTTTAAGTAAAGTGTTGTATGTTTTCACACATTTAATGTAGTATAAAGTAAACAATTTCTGTTAACCATGGACGCTTTTCATATTTTCATAGTTAATCAACTAAAATTTATAAATAACCACAATGTAAACTAGTGGAAGTAAAATTATAATTAGTCCTTGAAAAAAAATATTAATTTTGGATTTAAATCGATGGTAAAAAGCCGTTAAATATATTTTTATTAGTGTACTATAATTTTATGAAGGATGCCAAATTTTTGCTTTGCCTGGTACCATAATTTTAACTTCTCCATCTGGCAACACTGAGTCAGTCGCCCTGCCAGTGCCGGCTTCTGGAAGCTGTCTGGACCATCACACATATCCCACCCCCCTCCCTACTCAATCTGACATCCAGTGCTGGCTTGTTTACAAACCAGAAATATTCCCCCACCTCGTGGCAGTTCATCGCGCCTCTGCAGTTGTGGCGTCGTTCGGCCCGGCCCGGAGGAGTAGGTTATTTTGGGTCTGCGTGTTTATACTTGGTCCGCGTCGCGAGAGAAGAAAAAATATAACATAGTGTTAAGTTATGGTTCTCCGCGCGTGTAAATGGCTCTGGGAATACTTTGATGAGGCACACACCAGGCTGTGTAGAACGCCTATTGCTATTTATAGTGCTCATGCCGTCTAGCGTTCATCAGCAAGGAATTGTCTCCAACTCATTTATGTAAATACAAAGCACAGTATTTAATTTCTAGTGTGGAAGATAGTGAATAAAAATAATTTTATCTCTGTGCATAGATATGAAATTCAACATTGTAATTGCAGTTGTATTGTCATCCTTGTGTTGCTACTATTTCTTTTATTTCGGATTTTCTCTATTGCACATCCGCTTCTTCAAACTGCTCTTCCTTGTTCGACATTTTGCTTGTGTTAATTTCCTTTTATTTTATTTTTATATTGAGTGACATTACTTTTTATACTGTCTGGTAGTTAGCGTTAGTCGTTGAATAAAAGGGTGGTGTTTGTCTACAGTAATTCTCAGAAAATAGGAGAGAGATGCGAAGAGATCATGAAGTACCTTCAACTCGCCCTTTTTTTATATAATTAGTGTTATTTTTGCTTATTATGTTAAGAGTTTAACTTGTGACTAATTTTAATTAGCCTTAATCAACTTTAATTTTGTTCACGTTGTTTATATTTAATTTTCCGAGATCATTTATACATTTTACTTGCACTTCTTGGAGAAAATGAGGAGCTAACATTCAAAACCAGACATGTCCAAAATCCCGGAAATGAGTAAAATGCCATTTCTAAATAAACAAGATGTTTTACATACAAGTATGAACTAAGACTCCTTAAAAACACATGTATTAATGAAATGGGTATGTTTATTCTCAGTTAGTGTTATAAAGTATGTTTATTCACTTTTCTCTACAGCTAGATAAGGTAAACGTGTCTGGTTTTGAAAGTTTGCTCCACAATTGTTTGCCATATCGAGTAAAAATTAGCCGAAAGCAGTTTGCTGTATACCGTCTCACACCACAGGTATCCTTGTCTTTGAATGGTTCTTGCAATTGGATAGAATGACAAAATTTACTATTGTGGACATACGCCATTGCGATATACGTCGTCCCAGAAATCTTAGATGTCGACATATATCGCAATGGCGTATGTCCACAATTGGTACAGTTTGTCACAGGTATCCTTGCCGCTTTAGTTGCATAATCTAGGATATGATTGCTAACAAAAATTTTAACTGGCAAAAACTATTTTTATGGATTGCTGTTATAATACAAGTTTTCTATTTTTAACTTTCAAATTCGTACAAATTTGAACACACTTCTTTGGCTGTAACTTACGCATCAAACTTATATGAAATTCCAACGCCTTATTCAAGCAACGCTCTATGTAAAACCCTTTAAGTTCATTATATAGTATGTTGAACTGTTTTTTTTTTGTAGTGTCAAATTTTTGGAAATTGCTGGTAAAAGAGCTTTATATTAAGTTGTACGGCACAAGTTATTTCCTTGTCGACACACGTAATCTTAACATGGCGGTTATAGAGGCGACAACTCTTTTAATTAAGCTGCTAAGATCGTCTTTAACGCTCCTCGCTCGAGTGACGGCCGCCGCACGCTGTCTGCAAGCCAAGTTTATCTGAAGGGAAAGCGCACGCACTCACGTGTAGTGACTGCTTAAATAAGGTAACGTAACCATTCGCCGGGAAGCAGTTGAATATTTATTAGCATTCTAGGTACTGACGCCCTATAACCAGTGTGTTTATGTTACCCAGTACACATTACCTACTTTGTGACCACGCCTTCCTTTATAGCGTTTATGTCATTACGCCTCGTCACTGTCGAAATCGATCAACTGCATACGCTGTAAACATGCGTTGTGCTGACATTTCTTCATCAGTAAGGAGAGCAAATTAAACTTAATTGTAAAAAGGAAACATTGGCTAGTGTGAGTGAGAAATTTAGGACATTAAAATCATATTTCCTTGACTACTGCCGGGGAGGTGACACATTGGTTCAGATTCTCACTTCGGCCATTCTGGTTTCCATGGTTTTCAAATTTAACTTAAGGCGAATGCCGGGTAGGTACTATAGGACATAGTCGATTCCTGCCCTTTTTTTTCGTCCGTCCGATCGAATTGTACCATCTGTAATGACCTCATGGCGACGAGACGTAAATCTGTTAGGGCCATGCTCCGTAACTTCTACAGATTTTGCGATATTTTTTTTATTCCTAAACGAGAACGTATATCGGAAAAGTGTTGCACAGTTTTGTTAAAAATTGGTTTTACAGTGTACTTTAATTTTTTTCTAGACAAAAAGTTTATATATGGCTAAGTAGGTCATTAATGGTAATTTTCTTAGTTACATAATTAGCTGAAACCATTGTATATTTCGTCTAGAAAAAAATGGTTAACATATTTTAATACTATACAATTTAAAAAAAACTGTACAACATTTTTTTTTATATCCTCTCTCATTTAAGATTTGAAAAAAGAACTCTCGCAAACTCAGTATAATTAATGGATCATGACCGTAACTGCCTTTTTACACAACATAAACAAACGCTTGACAAGCATCGAACCATTGACCCCTGGGTATCTAGTGCACCCCTTTACTGAATGCACTACCATGCCTATACAGGGTGCTGAAAAAAATGTTCTGTGAACAGGGGTAACTTTAGCAAACTGAGTGTGTTGGTTTTAACGTCAATTAGAGGAAAAAAATTTTCAAATTTTAAGTGATTGAATCAGTATAATATTATTTTCATAATCGGTTAGTTCTTTTTTTTTATTCGCTAAGTGTCCACAACACTAATATACTGAGTGGACCGTAGTCACGCTGCATAAGGTACATAATCTTAGTTTATAATTAGAGGTACGTAAATTTCGTAGATATATTTTAGGTCAGGTTGAACGCCAATACCATCTACTTCACTGTAACGTCTGTGATTGAACTATGGTTGTCTCGTCACACATTTGGCTAAAGCAAGCCAGTAGTAAATAAGTAAATACTTCACAGTGCTATCACTGCTACTCGCTTGTACGGTAGAAAGCCAATGGATATTCGATTTTGGCCAGAGCGTGTCTAGGACTGAGAAATATACACTGTTGCCAGAGGAAAATGCGAAATTCACGCACCTCGAATTATATTGGTCAGGCCACTCGCCTCTGGGTTCGATTCCCGGCGTGGTCGGTACGCGGATTTCCCCGTGTGAAAATCATGCCAGACGATGCCGTCGGTCGGCGGGTTTTCTCTGGGATCTCCCGTTTCCCCCGCCCCTTCATTCCGACGCTGCTCCATACTCACATCATGTCACCTCTCACCAGCGCCAAAGATGATGTTAGGAGCTAACGAATATCTCTCTCACGTCATATATTTGTAGTTGTGTATTCTAATGTGAGCAAGTGTAAAGTGAGTGATGACGGTGTGTTTGTGCTTAGATCGCGGGAGCTGATCAAGGCGGCCATCCTCGACAATGACTTCATGAAGAACTTGGAGCTGACGCAGATACGCGAGATAGTGGACTGCATGTACCCGGTCGAGTACAAAGCTGGCAGCCTCATCATCAAGGAAGGAGATGTGGGCAGCATCGTCTACGTCATGGAGGGTGAGTACCATCTTATCTTCTCACTAGTTTACTTTCTACAATGACACAGAAGTATGCAGTCACTGACACGGATGGCGAAATCGTAAGAAAATATGTCTGCTCATTCTACAGTACACACGCAAATGTATACTCAATTTCACATAAGTTTGTATAAATTTGACAGCAACTTATGGGCAATAAAATAATTTGTAATATTTTGTTATTTATGTTACGACACAAGACGAACTTTGCAGTACAAATGCTGAAATGGACATCTCAGGTTCATTTTAGAGCTAAAAATGTTTCGCATTGTGCAACATTAGAAACACTGAAGACAGAACCACTATTCCGACACGAAAACATTCTTAAGGGCGCCGCCTATACCTCGCAACCCTGTCGCGAGCAAGTATAGTTATTTACTTGGTATGTTAAATTATGTGGTGCTCAGTATCTGTTGAACATACATATATGCCACCGCTGATATTTTTTGTTGATCTAAGCAAGGTATGACCCAGACTGCTACGGGATCTTTTGAACAGTTTTTATACACCCTGAAAACCTTTAAAAGACAAAGAATTTTCGTTCATAAAAAGTGCGCATAATTTTCCCCTTCATTTTTATTCCTGTAGATATGTTCTCTTCTTCTCAGTACAAATAAAAATGGTTTTGGTTTTGGCTGAAACGCAATATCGTGAAAAATTACCGAACCCCGTCGTGTGTGTGTGTGTGTGTGCGTGTGTGTGTGTATATATATATATATATATATATATATATATATATATATATATATATATATATATATATATATATATATATATACATACACATACACACACACAAATAAATAAAATTGAATACATTTTGCTCTCGTACGAATTTTTTCTCTCGTTTTTTTTTTTTTTTGCGTAATGGCTCGTAAATGTCAAAACTCGCATGTTACGGTTTAATGTTTAAAATAAAAAAATTAATCCACAGTGAGCTACGATGTTGTAGCCTACAAGGTCTCCTTTATAAAATCTTAAATTAAGAATATTTTTGTATTTTTTAATTTTTGTTGAATTCCTAAAATTTTTATTTTCAATTTTAGCATTTTTACTAAAATACAAAGTATTTATTTATTGTTTTTATAGAGGAGAACTTGTAGTCTGCAGCATTGTTATTCAATGTGGCTTTTTTGAGTGTAGTATGACAGTTGGTTTCAGTGACGTACATAAAACCGTAACATGCACATTTTGACATTTAAGCGCCATTACGCAGAAACTATGAGAGATAAAATAATTTCACAAGAGCAAAATTTAGTTACAATTTATGTCTAAAATAAGAAAAAACCTGGTTCAAATATAACATAAAAACATGACGGAGGAAGTTGCTGTAGGTCGTGTCCTTAATGAAAAACGTAGCAGAGCGTATTTGAAACACGCTGTATAAACCGCGTTCGCCTTATCCCACTTCGAGGAGTCACATCTATGGAGCTGAACATTTCGCGTTTTCTTTCAGCCACTAGCTATAATTCCAGCAACTGTAAGTTCGTGCTACTTACAATTTGCTGTTGACATGTTCGACACCACCTTAACAGTGCGTGGTAGATAAATAAACGCTGAAAACATAAATTGATTTCTACGCTTTTTTCTAAGCCAATATGGATAAAATACTCAATAACAATCCTAGAAAATTGTATTTGTCAACTTAATGAGTAAATATTTATCCAGAATTACTAATTCGTAGAGATGATGGTATATCGCGAAAATGTTTTGTGTCAACATAGCCTTGAAAACACTGACACAACGTAGCTGTCTGCAGACCAATAACATGCATTAAATATTAAAATAGTGGCATTCTTATTGGCTCAGTCAAATAGGGCGACAGCTCCACCTACAAGCTAAAGCCAGTAATATTTTGATAAGTTGAACGTATGTTGAAGCCTAGCAAATAGTCAATTTTTTCCGCGATAAACCATCATCTCTACTAATTCGTTACGCGTGATCTCTTGCACCGCAGTTAAATGCACGAGGTTCCGGCGTCAGATATTGTGCCGAGAAGTTCGTGACACTGGGAACAATTTTGTTTAAAACGTTGGCTAAAACTATTGTCTAGGATTGCTATTGTTTAAATTTTGCAAATCGGCTTCAAGAAACCTACAGCTATAGATTAATACATTTAGCGTTTAGTTATGTACCACGTCCTCTTAAGGTCGCTGCGCCAATAATAATGTAACTAAATGCAGCCCCATTCGACAATGTCAGCTAGCAGCCAATAAACAGCTGTTGTTTGCTTGAGTACACATATATTCTTGGAGGCTAGCCTACAGTTCTGTGTACCCGCTAATTTTTCCTGTCTCTATGCATGCGCAAGGAACTGAAACAAAGTGGTCCAGAAATCTCTGCGTAACAAAGTGGTGGCTCTTGCAATAGGCTAGGTAGAGATGATGGTATATCGCGAAATTTTTTGTACCATCATAACCAGGAAAACGCTGCCGTTTCTTGCTACATGTGTGATTGGGTGATATACGTCTGCAGACCAATATTGATATAGCGAACTTGTATTGGCTTAGTCAAATAGAGTGAGTGATGGAGATATTATGGTCAGCCCTTAACATCGAGGTCTTTAGCACTGGTAAAGAGTGACATGAGGTGAGTATGGAGCGGCGCCGGAATGAAAGGGTGGGGGAAACGGGAGATCCCCGAGAAAACCCGCCGACCAACGGTATCGTCCGGCACGATGCGAAAATACAGGGACCGACCCCGTCGGAAATCGAACCCGGATCGCCTTGGCGGGAGGCGAGAGGTCTGACCCCTCGACCACCGCGGCCCCGTCAAATAGAGGAGGTGTCTAGTACGTGAAGGCTCAATTGGGAAAGTGACATGTACTGACAGTTGTTTGAATTCTACCTTATGCCCAAAATAAACCGCGTAGGTATATTTCAGGTCCCTTAGGTCGATTACTTTTAACCGAGATAGTTCCGACCCACCATCAGCTGTCTTATTTAGCTTGTTTTATGCTTCAATTTTGACATATATTTAAAACAACCTGTATACTACTGAAGTTGTGGTTTGCCGGAGGACAGGGTGGCAGTAGCACGTCAATTAATATCATCGCCCATATGATCACAGGTGTCGGCCACTTAGTTTTCCCTGCTGTGTTTCGTGCCATTCCGCGAACTTGAACAATGGATCGTAGCTGTCACTTGTATCAAGGCCGTTACAACTCTGCTTACCAACTAACCTTTCGCTCGGCCCATCATTTAACAAGCTAGGTCCTCAGTGGAAGAAATGAAGTGCTGCAGTCGCTGAAAAACTGGAGTAGTTATTTGAAGGATGTGTGTTTCGCGCATCTGAATTTGTTGTCTATGGAATGCTGATGTGGTTCCTAAATAAAGGCCATGGCCGACTCCTCTACCAGCTCCTGTTATTGTACCAAGTTGTGTGTCACGAGACGTAAATAAGCCTACTGAACTTAAGATGGCGTGGTAGATAATAAGCGCTGAATACTTTAATTGAGATCTATACTTATGGCAAGTCAATATAAAAAATCTACAAAACAGCAATCCCTTGTTTATTATATTTGCCAACTTTATGAGCAAACATTTACCCAGAATGATGCATTTGGTAAGCGAGATCTCTTGCGTCGCAATTAAATGTACGAGATTTCGGCGCCAGAGATTGTTCTTCAGATATACGTTAATCGATGTTCTTCAGATATACGTTAATCGAGGAAAATTTTTGCTCAGAAAGTTTGCAGAAACTATTGTCTAGGATTGCTGTTTTTTGTTTTTTGCAAATTGGCTTCGAGTAACCGACAATTTTGAACTCGTGATTAACGCTTAATTATATACCACGCTCTTGTAAGTGGTTTGCTACCTAGAAATGTATCTTTTAGTGAGTTCGTGAATAGAGAAAACTGAATATTTGCAAAGAACGAATTTTTATTATTTTAAAATTCAGATTAGAGCAGCCAGCAGTGAACATAATAACTGGAGAAACAATTTTATGGTGGAAAAAATTTTTGTTTCATGGTCAGTGATTAGATATGTAAACTCTCGCACTTGTCTCGGGGTTTTTGTGGCAAATCACAGATGGTTGGTGTCACAATGGTGCAGTCAAATGAGAGGTTGGTGTCGTACTAGAAACTTTACCAATAGCCATGGACCAGGAGTTGCGGATGTGCACGTAAGGCATTCAAACAAATTGGTGAAGCAATCTTTTCGTGACTATCTTGTATCTCTAACCGTAACTAGGCACCTCTGATGTTCTGCAGCTCTGCTTTGTGCAGGGGGTGGATCTAGGGGTGGCTGGGGGGAGGGGGAGATTGCCCCGGGCGCTGGTGGTGCAGAAAAGTTTTACTTGGGAATGAAATGTAAATGAGTGTAAAAATGATACCGTATCTACCGGTATTTAGACTTTTGCTAGTTTTGTATGTTTGTATTTTTATTAACGTTGAACACCATATAATGTTATAAATACAGTATTTATAATTAGAATGTACACTTAAAACACTGCTAATGGTAGCTAGTAGGTACAGGTTTTATGTTTATATATTATAACTTTATACTGTTATTTACGCGAGCATAAAACAACGTATGCAAGATACGTTTATTACTACTGTTTTGACTGATGGGAAAAGGTGTTTGGTAAAAGGAGAGGGGGGGGGGGGGTCAAGTCACAATTCTTGCCCCGGGCGAAGGAAAACCTAGAACCGTTTCTGGGTTAGTGGCGACCGATTAGAAGATGTTAACTCTCAGTGCCTTGGGATTCTGCCCGCAACATCAAGTAACTGACGTGTAGTGTCGCAGTCACTTTGTTGTAGTTTGCACAGTCAAATACGTGACGTCTTTACAGAGCTGCACTGCCCTGATATGGAAGGAAGCAGTGCAGCAACAACACGATTGAGAAAAAAGAAGTTAAAGATATGTCTCAAGTCCCATACATTTATCAATTCCGATAAGGTTTGCAAATATGTTATTATTAGGGGCAGGAAGATATAGCGATATTCAATTACCTGCAGGCTAAAATCTATTGTACTATGCATACTCAAGCCCCGACTATTTGTCCACTAGCTGCTACTCAGTGGAACAACAAACATTGAACGAATAGTCGGGGCTTGAGTATGCATAGTACAATAGCCTGCAGGCTGGAATCCATTGTACTATGCATGTTCAAGCCCCGTCTATTCATTCATCGTCTGCTGTTCCACTGAGTAGCAGCTAGTGGACAAATAGTCAGGGATTGATAAGCATATGATAGTTGATTCTAACATGCAGGTAATTGGATCCGCGAAATGTTTCTGTCTCTAGCTATTATAGTGCAAAAATGTTCTGGAAATGCATTTGTAAAAAAAATAACCTTCCTTATTTACTTAAAACAAATGTTTTAATACGATGTATGTTCCCATTATTGAATAAATAAATATAGATGGACTCACGAGTTACTGCATGGTTTATATTGCCTAGAATACCATCATCACATATTCACATTATAAATTAAGAAAGCAGTATCATTACAATTACTGTATTTTATACGAGGAATATGCACTTACTGCCTTCTGTCATTGTTAAACTTGGGAATACTACAAAGGCAGTAAGTGTTTTCTCCGTATAACTAGAGATCTGAAAAATGTAAGGTTTCAACGACCTGCAGGCTAGCCTCCAAGAATATCTACGCACTCAAGCAGACAACAGCTGTTTATTAGCTGCTCGCTGACACGGTTAAACAACACGATTTGGCCTCCATTTACTTGCTTCTTTGTTATTAGCTCAGCACTCTCCAGGAGGAGTTCAATAAAGCAAGAGCCAATTGAGAAAGTGACACGAACTTAAAGTTGTTTGAATTCATGCTTGTGTCCAATAGAAAACGCGAATTCTTCAGGTCCTTACTTATAACTCCTACGTACAATTTATTTTACTACTTTTTAGGCGTGTAAACGATTCAGAATTTCAAGGCGAATCCAACGAAACAAAAAAACCTCCATTTTTATTTTTCTATAGTTACTGGCTTCTTCCTAAGCAGGGCAGAGCATGTGTGCACGTAAGGTACTGAAACTAATTGATGCAACAATTTTTTCGCTGAAATCAGGGGTTCCTAATATACTTAGAGGTGATGGTTTATCGCGGGAAAACTTGACTGTTTGCTGGATTTCAAAGCACGTTCAGCTTATTCAAAGATACTGGCTTTCGCTTGTACGTAGACCTGTTGCCCTATTTGTCTAAGCCAATGAGAATCCAGACATTATAATATTTGATGCCTGTTGTGTTGTTGGTATGCAGACAGATGCGTTGTATCAGACGTATATCACGCAATCGTACATGTCACAAGGAACTACAGTGTGTTCAAGAGTATGTTGGTACAAAAAAGTTTTCGCGGTAAACCAACTAGGAGTACCTGATTACAAAATTAAATAGTCACATCGGGCATTCTGTTTGACTTTCTCCCACGGAGTGTCAACTTTACGTCTGAAATAGTGCCTAGTGTTGTTTTGCATAGTACGACAGAATATATATTATTAATCGTCGTTTGTTTGCGCTTCACGTTCGCAGTTATTCTCAGCCGTTACTTCAGTCGTGTCATTTGTCTTCGGCCATTGTGTTCCCGACTGACAAGCCATTGTGTGCAAACGCATTTAAATGACGAAATTGTTTAATAGATGTCATGCAAGCCTGCGTCCCAGCAGCTGTAGAGGCATCTTGCAACCATTAACCTGTCGCCAATTTCGAACATTATCCTATAATTAGAACGTGTCATTTCGTTAGCTGTTGAATTACGTCCGTGTTTCGTTAAACGATTTAGAGAGTTCAATTCAAGCCGTTACAGTCTCTTGACGGATGTTTATTTATTTATTTTCGTTTTTCCGTTACAAAAATTTTAGCGTACATTGCAGGAATGCTAAAACAGACGTGCTAACATCGTATTTATATAAGGTTTATGTGTTCTGGAATATTACGTGCAACTACCATTTAAGTTTGACTTAAAAGTTTTAAAAATCAAGTTTGCTGATCCACTAGTTTCATAGTTTTAACTAAATTTTTTAGATATGCACGTAAATTACTGTGCCGTGTGTAACCCCAATTAAAGTAGTATGCTTCGTATACGCGTCCACATAGCTACGCCATATTGTTGGAAAATAGGAACCTCATAATCATATTCTGTACTGTTCAAAACAAGAAGCCAACTGTGTGTGCATATGTATGTGTTTTATATATATATATATATATATATATATATATATATAGAGAGAGAGAGAGAGAGAGAGAGAGAGAGAGAGAGAGAGAGAGGGGGGGGGGAGTGCAATGAAATTTATTTTGTATTTTTACAACCTTTTAAAAACTATAAAACTTTTAATTATAAAATTATTTGCTTGTAAATGTACGTAGTTTGTCTTAAAAAAAAAAAAAACTTAAGAAAACTTTGTAGCTGTCCAAAATCACGGGTTTGTCGTACATGCTGTAGTTATATACAAATGAAATTTTCCCGACATTAGCTTTGTTGGAATAAAGTGAAAATTCGTATTAATTTGTTCTGCATATTTAGAAAAGGCAAGACATTGAACTCTTCATTAAATATGTAAGAACAAAATAGTAGCGTGTAACCAATGGTGGTCTAGAAACCACCAATCGCAAGGTCGTATTTTTTTTTTCCACAAAACAATTGGCCATAAAATTATTTGTTTCACAGTTATTTAATAAATTGCTTTATTTTCAATACCAGCATGAAATAAAAGTTTCCCATTTAATGTTTCCTTGCTGTAAGTGCAAATACAAAGCAAACTCAGTAGTTCTACAAGGGATTTCTGTGGTAACTGGGTTTTCAGAGAGTTTTTTCTTTCAAAATGGCAGGGCCAGTATCAGGATTAAGTGTTTAGGCATGGTTAGGGGGGGAGGTGTTTCTTGACCCTGGGGATGTTATTAAGCAATAGCGATTCCCAGGATCTGACTTTTGAAGGTGCAAAATGGTGCTTTTCCAGCAGTTTCCTGAAGGTAGTCTGGACCACACGAACCCTCCTTATTTACGCTACGTCCCTGCTAGGGACCTGCATATCAGCAGACTGGACAGTTACCATGTACACATCTGACTGCGGGTGTTAGCGGACGGTTTGTGTGCCACGCCTTGAAGGACTCTTTCAACCAATGATGCGAGGTCAGCTGTAAAATACCCACTATGTTTTACTGCAGGCACACAGAAGTGCGAAGGCTCGGAGCCAACAACGTTATAGAGTTGTAACGGATGAGTACAGGCCAGTGACTTCTCGCATGTCGCCAATAGTAATAACGTGACTTCTACGTGTTTCTAGGTCAATAACATATTTAATTGGAAAAAAGTGGGAAGGGGGAATTAACATCATCTGTTAGTTTTCAGTTATTTACTGCACTCCATTTTCTCTCTCAAAGAAAATCCACGGTACTTATTTATCGTAGGGCCACATAATGTTGAGGAATACAGAAGTGAAATAGCCAGTAGGATGCCGAACTCGGTCACAAACGCCAGGAAAATGGCTTGGCTGACCAGCATCATGGCGAAAGAGCTGTAACACGCAGAAGCCAAACATACACGGGGCTGGTTTCAGGAGCCTCGGACAGCCAATACGAGGCGAAGTTCGCCCGTATCAAATGAGCCGTCGCGTCATTTCGCGTCTGTATTGCTATTTATGCTGTGCTTGGGTGATGCCTCTTGCTCCTTTATTTTCCCGCGCACGTGTCGCGAGGACGTGGACACGTGGAAACTCCGCCCTATGCAGATGAGCGAGCATGTGGGTCACTGGAGGGTAAGGTGGTTCAGGAGGTTGGGTGGGGGGTGGGGGGTAAATACAGGAGGCACCACACCGGAAATGTCTTGGGAGTACGGCGGGAATGTCGGTAACTCCAGCCAGCGGGAACGCTGTTCCTGGAAGGTCCCTCCCCTCGGAGCAGGTCTGCCAACACCTGCGCCGCAAACACAGCACGTGAAGAATACGTGCACCGCGCACGTGTTTCTGATTGTTCAAGATACTCTCCATACGTGAGGCGTCTAGGCATGAAAGTCATCTGGGGAATACGCGAGAGCTGGAACAAGACGGAGAACATAATACTTTATTGTAGCTGCATTTTTATCATAAATTTTTTTCACAATTTAGGGGCCTCCCTACCTACGCATGAAATGCGTTGCAGCGAGTTGCAATAATTTTTTTCTTTTTAACGAAACTGCTAAGCTCGCGTTATATATTTGTATATCTAGGAAAAGAACACACAATTCGTCGCTACAGTTGCAGAAATTCAGCATGTTTATTTAAAACATCATTTTCGGGTCTCTCAAAATGGCCAAAAATGGGTTGTTCAGACTGCCGTATCTGTAAAAATAAGAACCGTATTCAAAAACACAACTATAGAAACAAGCGTTAGACTTTGAACTATTCTGCTGCAAGTAAAATAATGTGTTCACCGCTTAAAGTCCCACAGGAAAAAGGACAATAGTGAAGCACTGCACGCCATCTTGAGTGTCTTGCGCGTATAGGCGATAATGCATTACATACGTCGGTTAGTGTCAGCCTTACCGCTCCTGCCTCACACACACACAAACACAGTCTATCTAGGGAGGTCCCTTAAGTGTTACATGTATATATGCATGTGTGGTCGTATGTATGGTTGTATGTGTGTATGTATGGTTGTATGTGTGTATGTATGTGTGTATGTATGGTTGTATGTTTGTATTGCTGTTTGTAGTATGTATTGTTGTGTGTATGTATGTCTGTATGTATGTCTGGTCGTGTGTATGTATTGTTTGTATGTATGGTCGTATGTATGTATTGTTGTTTGTATGTATGGTTGCATTATGGTTGTATGTATGGTTGTATTATGGTTGTATGTATGGTTGTATTATGGTTGTATGTATGTATGATTGTATGTATGGTTGTATATATGCATGTGTTTATGTATGTATACACACATATAATCTCTGAGTGTATTTATAAATATGTGTTTTTTAACCTACACCCGCAATATGCATGTCAGAACAGTAATAGTAACATAAGTAAGATATATAACCGGTCTTAGCTATGTTGGATGGCCTAGTAACAGTGCTTTTAATAAACATGGTGTGTTAAATACATTCCTTCCCTAGTCCGAAGTTTTTTTCTCGTACTTTAGCAACATAGCCGCGTGTGGATATTTTACTTAAAATACACATTAGCGAACACACTGGAACGTATTTGAAGGCGCAGTTCAGAAAGCAGGACGCACTCGAGAAGCCTTCTACAAACTATGAGAAACGCTAGAACGCAGCGCTAGAAAATGTTCATTTTTCTCTGTCTTGCGTCACAGCTCGCGTTTCCGCTGTCTTGATTTCCAGGAAATACTTCCCTGAGGGATTTTCCTCCAGAATCGTACGCGTGTATAGTGCTACGGAAGTTCTGTTTTTTTTTTTTTTTTTAAATACTCTTTACGTTATTCAGTGCTTATTTTAATACACATTGACAGTACCTACGAATTCCTATATGGACGCATTTATTTCTTATGTAGCGTAGTTGTCATAGTTAATAATTTATATTAATAAGAAATGTATTATTAGTAGAACATGTTGGAAATGACTGTTTTCTTACTATCAAAAATGAATATCGTGTGAGGATACTGATGGCCAGAGGGTATCGTACCCAAAAAGTAGTTGTATTACTGGGTGTCCGTATAGGCATCTGCATACCCGGAAGTATTACATGTAGTGAGGTCCTACAATGGAGTGGCGCTGGAATGAGAGGGGCGGGAGAAACGGGAACGGAACGATTTCCAGTGGGGATCGAACCCGTGTCGCCTTGGTGGGAGGCAAGCGGTCTGACTACTTAGCCGCCGCGGCTTATTTATTGCTGTTAAAAAATACATTTTCTTTAGTTTAAAAATTATGTTTACTCGTGGTATGAACGAGAAATTCTGCCCCACTGGTTTCGCTGTAACAAATCTCGTTCACCATGCTCTGGCTCTGAATATTCAAAAAACACAATATTTTGTCCTGTCTCCCTTGTCATCTACACGACAATTGATGACGTTTAGGGACGTCACGTGGTTGACGTACTTCAGTACATGCATACCTTTTGTTTGTCTTTTCATGTTTTTTTTTCTGTGAACAACAGCTTTGTAATACAGGTTGTGGCAGTGCATCCTATTATGTTCATAGTCCGCTAAGTAAGGTATTCTTTCACCAAGTGGTACGAACTGACATAACTCCGCACTACTCAGTTCGTTTGATAGCATGCCCGTCGAGTTCATTTCTTCTTGTGTTGGATTTTTACACAATACTACTTTGTCTTATAAGGATAGGCACAAGTATTTCGCGTATTGATTGTAGGTCAGGTTGAACGCCAATAACCTATATATCGCTGTAACTTCCTGATTAGATGACGGCTGTTTTGACACACCTTTAGAGGTTGCAAGCCAGTTGTAAATAATAAAACAATGCGTGGGGCTACCCACGTGTACGGTTAGGAGCAAATGGATATTCTACTTTGGCCAGTGTGTGTGTATAGGACTGAGAAATCTAGACTGCTACCAGATTAATACGCGAAATATCCGTGCCTGTACTTATAAGCGGGGACTGGAAAATTTCACGAATTCAATTACCTGCAGGCTAGAATCCATTATACTATGCCTACTCAAGCCCCGTTTATTCGTTCAATGTCTGCTGTTCCACTGAGTAGCAGCAAGTTGACTAATAGTCGGGGATTGAGTATGCATAGCACAGTGAATTCTAGCCTACAGATAATTGAATTCGCGAAATTTTCCTGTCCCTAGCTATTGGTATTTTTATGCACGTCTGTGACGCACGCCATAGTTCTACAGCTTGTTAACTGTTACTGTTAGTGGTATTACTATGGATATTTCGATTGTAGCACGGCCTTAAGACAAATATATTAGTTTCTTTTCCATGAACTTTTGCAATAGATTACATTAAATTGCACAAATATAGGTATTTTAATATAATTTTGCTAACATAAAACTGATTTTTAACTTTGGTCTTACTTGAAAAATAGTTTTATAAAAGTTAAAATGTTAACAACTCTTCTTCTTGTACTTGTTTGTGTCCGTCGCCATTCGCCAGCGACGAGAGTCAAATCCAATGTCGGCCACTCGTACAATGTTCTCGATGTTTTGCGGTTGGACTCAAACTCCGCCCACTTCCCTCCCACTGAGATAAACAATTTATCAAAACGTATTTTTTTTATCAATTTATGAAATACTTCCTTCGCTAACAATTAAATAAAAAAAGCTTCAGCAATCTTTATTTACTTTATAATGTTAACATTGGAAAAACGTGGGCGGAGTTTTAGTCCGACCACCTGGAATACAGCGCCAAAAAGTACAACATTCTCGGTAACTTGACGAACTACAGCCAAACAAGGGGCAAGCAAAATACATTGGTAGATAGGCGAGTGTCCAGACCTGATCTTCTACGACCGTGGAAAGGAAACATGGAATTAAAAATTAACCAGTTATACGAGGAGAACAGGACAGGGGCATGCTAGGACATGACCCTGAAGTCACATGATCACACCGGACCAATCACAGCTCATGTCGTCATTTAGGACAGATGACAGGGGACATGTCAATATAATTGTGCCAGGGGCTTCGGTCTAAGTAAACAATATTTTTTAAAATAATTATTCTGGACTAGGTGGTTGTCAAAAATGCTCGCTTTATCGCGAACCACCTGTATTTGTGTAAATTAGTGTAATATATTGCGTAAGTTCGTTGAAAATAATTTTTTTTGTGGCAGAAAAGGATAAGCAAATTATCAATGATTATTTTTCCATACATATTTCTTTTTAAAAAATCACTGTTACCATACTATTTCTCTACATAATAGATGGCAGCACAAGTTCGTGTCGCCAGTCGCCGGATGTATTTTGTCGCTGGCAGCACAGCCTGTCTGTGTGTGTGCGCGTTTTTTTTTTATTTATTTATTTTTTTTTTTGGCGAGTCCCCAAATCCCGCTACGCCAACGTGAGCCCCTGCACAGTTCTGTGGGCCCTCCGGCATGCATGTTAGTATCTGCGCGTGTGCGAAAAGTGTCAGTGCTGATATCTAGCGGCGTGGTAAGAAGGCTCGCCGCTGAGATGTGCGGGAATCATGATTTACGCTACGCCGCTAGATACCAGCACTAGAACGCTAACTTTCAACGTTAGCCGCAGTGTGCCGCCACCTACAAATAGTTATACGAAAACACGCTAGATAGCGCTAAGTACGCTATTCATGTGGTGTGGAAACAATTTTAAAATTAAGTTGTAAATGTTCGCCCGATCTGCTTTATGGACTTTATTTTTTTCGAGAAGGTTAGTTCGCGCTGTAAAATATGTTAAGAAAAAGAGCTTAAAAAATATGTTATTTTTTAATATGCTGAGCAAAACTGCCTTTGAAACTTGGTTTTCAGTTAATTTACTTACACTCTAAGTTAAGAAAAATCAATGTCTTAAACTATCCAAAACTATAAATAAAGAATAAAAAAAGAATGAAAGTTTTAAAACCATAGGAATGTTCTTTTTTTTTTTTTTTTTTTTTTTAACTGCTAGTTCAAGACAAGGTCTTTTGTATTTTCTAATAATGTATATTTTAATAATTTATATCATGAATTAATCTTTTTTTAAATCTTTCTTGGTCTACTGTTGGGAAGGGGATGGGGGCAGCTACCGTTATCCATTTCCTCTCCTGCCTGACTGCAACTGATTTAAATATATCCCGCGAGTTGTCCAGTTATGAGCGATACGGTAGAAAAGTTAAAGATAAAATTGTCTTTAGCTAATAAAATAAGTATAGTGAGCAGATCACAAAATGATGAGAGGTGGTAGGTAGGCAGGAGGGAACGACCACCTACTTTATAATAATAATTGTAAAAAACTGTTGATTTTCTTTATAATACTTAGGATTTCATTTCTTTTATCTGACGCTAATACAAATAAATGTTCTTCAGAACCGATAGCTGTATTTATTATTAATGCTCTTCAAACTATTTTAGTTATGACTTTTGTATTATTTATTTCGTTATTGTACTCCAGAAGATAAATGACGGTGCGCGGTATGCTCGGTTAGAAGTAATTTTTTTAACAATACACATTTAAATTTTGTATTTTATTCCAGGAGGAGCCAGGTAAGAGAGAGACTGAGGGTTTCGCTCTTCCCCTCGCACAATGATTGTGTTGTAAATCACAATTATTTACTTGTTGAAATGACTTTTGCAAATAATGATGTATGGAATGTAATGAATTGAGCTCTACGTGAGCTCTACCATGGTAATTAAGCGTTTCCGGACATATGTCCATATCACATATTTTATTTCTTTGTGTGTGTGGAATGTTTCCTGAAAGTTTGTCCGTACATGTTTGTAACATCCTGTAAAATACCCTACAGTGAGAAAATATCGAGACGTATACACGACTTCAAAAGTAATTTTGATATTCGCAAATGACTGTTTAGTTAGTCGACGTAAGTCTACTGTAACACCAGTGTGGTATTTTCTAAGGAGATGAACCGTGTATAGTGAATATGTTCTTTGATTTTAACATAATCCAATTTTGCCTGTTTTTAATGTTTACAACACGTTAATTAAGGATAAAAAGTATACAATATTAAATCAGGAAAACTGAAAAGCATGGTCAGATAATTAAAATTTTTATTCGACTTCAGTTTTTATTAATCTTATAAAAATCCGGGGAAGTTAGAGAGAAAAGAAATTTTAAAAAATTCTCGCATAGTTTCCAACGTTAAAATTAATTAGCGTCATATACGTTTTAAGAGAATTCATGGTTGGCCTAAGTTCAATGGTTTGTATTAGAGGAGCGTTGTCATATTTTCAAGTCAGGCTTTTCAAAACAGTAACTTTACTGACAGTTGCCTACGGCACATCTTTTCAAACATCCGAGGTTTCGAACCCAGAACCGTGCGCACCGTAGGCTGACATTCTAGCAACTACCGGCACTTTTAAGAGGTTGGCTATGATAAGCTATTCAGCCTAAGGCACTAACTATAAAATGTCATTCTAGCCTAATAGCGACGTAAGATATTCTACTTATGGCTGTCGAAGGCCGGCTCGGGTCATGTTGGCATGGTGACCTTGGGCCCCTGCTAAATCGAACATGACATGACAGCTGATAAATAAAGAGGGACTGAAATAGGTCATATAAAAAATTGTGATTACAAGAAAAATACTAGCTCAGGTATGCCCGAGCATATGAAATGTATAACTATAGCAATCAAAGTATGGCGTCTGGAAGAGCTCGGGCCCTGTTGCTGCAGCAACGCGACCCTCTCGTCTGTCCGTGCTGTACTAGTGATATGTATCTGCTACGAGTACTCATGGATGTGATAACCGGTTCCCGTCCATTGTTAACGGTACTTGACGTGCCTGATATAGAAATATTTGACAAGCTGTCAGTCGTATGTGCCACAAAGTAATGGAGCGAGAACTCGTGTGAAATCAGTGACAGAATGAATAAGTCAATGCCACATAAAATCTGTGGGAAACGTGTTCAAGAGTTTAGCGAAGATTTCACGTATCTGTATTTGATAACATTGTTGAACTGCTGCATGCACCAGCTTTGTTAAAATAAAAAAAGAAACGGCTACAGAAAACTTACTTCTTAATTCTGTGTAATATACACAAAATTCTCGTGATGTACTTCTGCAAATGTATCCATTCGATGTCTATGTATAACTTGGTTTGCTGAGCTCTTGGAAACTTCCATCAGTGCAAGTAGGATATATATCGTGCAATAATACAATATAGGATGTGGTAAAATACATAAACGGTGGCACATACAATCCTCTAAAACAGAGCAGTGGGAGCCATGTGTGGTAAATTACCGACAAGCCAGTTGAGAAGTCTTACCATACAATCTTACCACAGCCTTAAAAGTTCAGGTCTGGGCACTGCTATAAAATGTTAAACCCCGTATGACGGAATTTAGTTCCTTTATTATCCGTAAAAATGAGTGAAATCTTGTGGCGCCACTAACACTAGTACACTCGTACTAATTATTTTTCTAACATTAAATGTGTTATATTTTAAAAGTACAAATATTAGAAACGTACTTAAGTTTAAACAGAAGTATTTAAGCACTTCGGTTTTGATTATAAAAACGAACTTTTCTTTGCAACAGCACCCCTGCGATAGTGACGCAAGCAGTTTCGTTCAGCCATAAGAAAGTCAAGAGAGTGCTTGAGTAGTAGGTGAGTGTCCAGACCTGTACTTCTAAGACAGTGAACCTTACGAAACAACGGAAAAAACAGTTGAAAAATGCCTGATATTAGTGCACTGAGGTACAGGATAGACAGTGCGCCACAATTCACGTTAAGTTGTTGCTACTTCACTGTCAAATAGTGCTGGGAGTAATGGACATAGGCAGCTATCTATATACGGCTCTAGAGTTGTGGACGTATTCTGGACTAACCCGACAAACCACGCACTTATGGAAGACGTAACCATTTAACTTGTCCATCATCCAGCGACGATCTGCTGCTTCACTATAGTACAGTATCTGTCTACCAGAAACATTTCCAAACCCTAATTACAGGGTACGATGTCGGCGGCTTCTAAAGAACCGTTTTGTAGAATAAACTTAATTATTTTTAATTTATTCAAAATGCTATTCCAGTTGTAGACATTGCTTCTGATTACCTCTTCTTCAAATTGTAGATATTGCTTCTAGTAACATTTTCTTCAAGTTAGGAACGTTACTTCTGATAATTTCTTCATCAAATTGTAAACATTGTTTCTGATGAATTATTTAGATAGTCAACATTGCTTCTGACTTGTCATTGTTTCAGATGACTTCTTCAAGTTGTAAACATTGCTTGTGATGCCTTCTTCTTCAAGTTGTAAACATTGTTCTTGGTGATTTCTTCTAGTTGTAAACATTGCTTCTGACGACTTCTTCTACGAGTTGTCAACTTTGCGTCTAATTTCGTCTAGGTTTGTGGCCGCAGATTTCGTGGCGAAAGTACCCAAAGCAGTAGTGCAGTATCCTTATTTTTACGGTGTAGGCGAATGGGCTGAAATAAGTTCGGCGATTGCCATAGGATCGTTCCGGTAAAATAGTCGTTGAAGTCACGACTACCAGTGCCGGCCCGTCAGCAGTCTTCCGTGCCGCGGAACTTGGCGCACGACTGATCGCGTCGCAGTGTTGCCACTTTCGTAAATATGCTAAATTACCGCCAAATGTATAGGGAATAAAGTCTTCAAATCAGACAATGCCTGTCCAAGCTGCCGTGTTGTTATGCAGAGCTACGGCCGACACAAGTGATGTCAGCTTTGGAATACCGTTTAAAGAATGTTACACTCTTGTATACCCTATTCACGTCCTCCATTTATCTTTAAAGCGTGTTTCCTCGTGGACAGAAATGAGTATATTTTGCTGTCCTTTTTAGCATGATAACCTTGGTTCAGAATATTTAAATAGGTATAGGTGGGGGTACATAGCCGTATCTTGAGGGGGATCCCCCCCCCCTCCCGACGAAATGTATAAAAACTTATACGAGTAAACAGCGGAGTTTAGGTACAATTTATAGTACCGTAGCGCCTAACTTTTTTTTTAAATGCATTGTATGTAGTAAGAAGGAACATAAATAATTCCGTCATTTCCTTTTGGTTTAAAAATATAAATATAGAATATTTTAGAATAAAGAATTCGAACAGAGAAAAAGTAATTTGATTCTTACGATATAATAGTCTCTTGCCATTTCTAATTCGAATTTAATGAGTAATTCTAACGCGTTGGGCATATAGGTTTGTTGATTATTATACACCAGAAAGCTAACGTCTCATTAACCCCCCCCCAATCCCATCCAAATCATTTTCTGGGTACGGCAACGGGCGGCTACAGTTCACATTTATCTGGAATATTTAGTCATGAAACAATAGCGTCAGTACTGAATGTCTCATATGGGCGAGTAACCGGCGAGAACATTGCTCGCTGGTTCAATGACTTGTTTGTACCTAGATACTATAGTGAGGCGTGGTGCTCGTAATTGTCGCCCTTATCTCTCCACACTTCTTAGAATCTAACACGCAAGATATGTCTGCCTAGGCGGCTCCCTAGACAGGCTCCGTTTGCGTGTGTGGTGCACAAAGTCGATGGAGCGCTAAAGGTACTTCTGACCGACGTATGATGCAGTATCACATCTTCGAACAACCTCTCAAAATACGTCAGAAGTTTACTTTTTTTATTTATTTATTTTTTGTTTGACGTTGGACGTTGCCACTTTGGTACTGGACAAAAAATTCACTCGCTTGTTACCCTGGAACGTTATACCTGTGCTTGCGTTCGAAAAGGCCTAGGTTCGATGCTATGTTCGGCTATTTTGATTTCTGGTTTTCCTAGTTTGCCGAAATTACTCCAGGTGAATGCTGAGATGATTCCTTTAGTACGTACAGACAGTGGCGGCGGAAGGTATTCTTAAAAAAAAAAAAAAAAAAAAAAAAAAAAAAGGGGGGGGGACATGATCGTTGGCAGAAATTTATCTCCTAGTTTTTTTTCCTATAACGACTTAATTAAAGCGGGGGTGCTCCCCCGGGAAAATGTGTATTTTAGTGTGCAAATTGGTGCTATTTAAGTGGTTTTCGAGTCTAAATATTGAATATACAGGTGGCAGAAACTGTAATATTTTTAAATATTAAAACTTAGTGGGGGGGGGGGGACAAATGCCTATACTGTCTCCCTCCCCTCTGTTCCAGGGGTGGGACAGTGCCCCCTACCCCTCCTCCCTCTTCTAGACCACTGCGTACAGGCCTGTGTCGATTCCTTCAAAATCCCTTTCTATTGTGGTTATCGGAAGAACGTTACTCTAGATAAATAAAAATTTAATACGTTTTAAATAAAAATAACCTTGTTGTATGGAAGTATTTGTTGAGGAACCTGTCACTAATTGCAGAAAGATTCACACGGTTATCTTCCGCGCCTTTCTGATATGGCCTTTGGTAATTGCTAAACGCAGAGCAGTAACAAACGTTAATGAAAATTTATTTCAAATTTCTACCTGCACACATTACTTACGACTACTTTACTCTCGCAGTAAAGACTTTTAGGCGATCAGTTTTTGCGAAAAGACATTGCGAAATCAATATGTTACGTTGACCTACAGTTTTCGACTCGTTCAATGAAAACTTACTTACGGAAATAAATAAATTCACACTTAAATAATGTAAAAAACTACGTGGTCTTACATGGTTTTGACACATCTCAAAGACAGCCTTTGTTTAACATCAAGCGGTGTTTTTATTTTAATACTCGTATTTAAATAAATCAAATTATACAGTATGTTTTCGACGTTCATTACTCCCGCTGTACTTCACTTTACGCGATAAATTCAGAACACATTTTCAACTTACATTTTTTTTATTACATAATGTGGCCACGTTTAATCAACTCATTCCGTTCGGATTATTCAAGCATTGGTATTGTTTTTTTTTTCTCGGATAGTCTCAGATCAGCGTTGGAACAAATCAAGTCGTGTAATAGTGACACACGGCGTAGCTGAATTAAGTAAATGCATTCTAACAGTTTAGCCTAAACGTGAAATGTTAGCGATGTGAATGGCAGCTCATTCAGCGTATTATTTTAGAATCCCTTGTGGCTGGTACTGTGCAGTACAGACTACTTCCGAATTTTCCGCTTACTATTGTTCCTCGTCAGCTGAATTTGCATCACCCATTCGTAAATCTAGGTGTATATAGGTCATTCGGGAAAAAGTGAGCACTAAAGATTTAACCTTAAAAAAAATCACTAGCCGTTACTGCATATAATTTAATATTAACAATTTGTTATCGTTTTCCTCGAATGGCTGGCAGCGATGCACCGAATGTAGTTCCGTATATTTTCCTGTTGAAATACAACAGTAAAATTAAACTAACTGATATCTACATATTTATATTCCATACAATAAATATTTTTTTTTTAAATCGAAATGTTCCTACCGACTGCACGATTTGTTACAGGCGCAAACATAAGTGATGTGTCCAGAGAGGTTGATATTTCCCGGCGTTAGCCGTTACGCGCGGAGAGATACGAACTGGATGAAAATAGAACTTTAGTAGGACTTTATCCGCTCTCTCTCTCTGTTTCCCTCTCTCTTTCGCTTTTCCTCTCTTTCTCTTTATGTCTCATTTCTTTCTTCTTCTTTCTTTTTCTTTCTCTTTATTGATCTTCTTATTTCTATATTTTTCTTCCTCATTCTTTCTGTCTTTCCTTTTCCATTTATTTGCTCTCTCTTCTCTCTATTTCTCTCTCTCCTCCTTGCCCTAGCCTAATTCTATGCAGCGATCTTTTCCCACCCACATAGTTTCACTTCGGTTTTTCAGTTGCGAGAGAAACTGTTCTCTTACGCTAATGCACGTATTATCCTGCAGTTTTATTTCTGATCTTTCTTTGCAGCAACGACTCGTCAACTCGTTGCATTGCCGGCGCAGACAGATATCCCGAGCTTTCACTGCACGCCGACTGGCTTGCATAACATGCTGCTGCACTTTCATCCACGCTCCGCCGAGCTGACGAAACCCCTTATCATCGCCACTCGCCCAGTTTCCTTGTCGTGATGCCGCACGGCGCCGTGACGTAAGCCAGTCCCCGTCGTCGCGTAGTTTTGTCACACCCTTCCCGTCCCGGTTTTTAGAAACTCTGCAACGGATTCAGATTGTAGATTTACGTAATTTGCGTCTTGCAGTGCACTGCAGTGCGTTTTAAGTGAAATTCCAATCTGACTGAAATAAAACTGAAGACCACGTGTATCAAAAACGTCGAATGAAATATACTTACAGTAAATATTTTTATCCATGACATGTACTAATCCTAGAATCATATTTTGTAGAGGTGCCTTTCAACAAAACTTTTGACCTACAAAATAAATGAAAAAATTAACATGTATTGTGTTGTTTTGATCTAATATCAAATAATACAGTATATTGTTTTTTTGCACCTCCTTAGCTTCTAGAAAATAAATACATATTGTTACTAGTCATTAAGCACGCTGCCTACCTTGGAGCTTTGGTGTGAACAAGGATGGAGATACACATGTTCAACCTACGTTTATGCAACCGTTGACTCATTTGTTCATCTCGATGAGACCCATATTGATGTAGAATCTTTAAGGACGTTGGACCCGTAAAAATTCAAAATTTTATATTTGTGCCAAACACTGTTCAACTTTTACACATCAGATAACATGTCATTTCCCCGAATAAAAAAAATTTAGGGTACCAAAGTTTTAGCATAATCACCTATCAAAATCACAAAATGGCAGTTGCGGTGTAGCCAAAATAATAAAAAATAATTAACTTGCAGAAACAAGATAATTCATATCGATACTTAATGATGTGAACTACTTCAAGACACTTTTGTAAACACGAAGCGATATATTTTTATATTTTTTAAAAATTGATGAAAATGAGTAAATTCTTGCGTAACTTTGACTTTCGGCTACTACCGAAATATTCAAAACTAACTTTTATCAAACATGTCATGAAATGCATTGATATACTGACTTTCAGTTTCTGTAATTTTAAATTCATTTGTTAATAACTTTTTTTGATTTTGGCTGCACCGTAATGGCCATTTCGTGACTTTAATGAGTGATTTTGCAAAAACTATGGGGCCTAATTTTTTTTTATTTGGGGAAATGACGTGTTACGTGATGTACAAAAGTTGAACGGTGTTTGGCACACATATAAAAAAATGAAATTTTACGGGTCCAACGCCCTTAAGGGTCTTTTTTTTTTTAACTCTCTGAAACCTTTGAACAAATAAGTACATTCATTATAAAAAAACTCGAAAAATCATTACATATTTTTTCTACATTTTTATTCATGTAACGAAATTCTCTGCTTCTCAATGCAGGAAATGTCTTTCGTCCAAAAACGAGATCATTAAAAATGACAGAGTATCGCCGAATATAATTGCATACGTTAATACCCCTATCCTTTCTCACGCTACGGCCTTCCGGTAGGCAGCGCCCTTAGGCGGGAAATTTACTTAAAATCGTACTTTAAGTTACATTTATCCATAACTTAAATGCTATGTTAATTATTTCAAAAGACGGCTAAGTAGGAAATAAAGAGTGTGTTAACAGTTAATTTAAGATCATATTTGTTTACATAGGCCTATAGTTACTGTTTTGATCTGTGTAATCGTAATTTTGGAGATAAACAAAATATTTGTAAGTAAGTTCACTCAAGAAAAAAAAATATTATCTTAAGTAATGCTTTATGCTACTATTGGATCTGCATCTTAAAAATAAATCATAAAAAAAATAGTTACAAGGAAGAAAACAATACAATTAATAACTCTAGGAAACTACCTCCTTAAGGACGCCACATATCTTGAGCGGTTAGACGCGTTAGAGGCTAAAAATCGACGGAGCTGTAAGGTCGACCTTGAAGCGCGCATAAATGCCGCGTCGCCTTAACGAGCCAAGACTTGAACTAGCGTGCAAGGTTCCCGCCAAACTGTTTTTACTATGGGACACTAAGCGGTGACCATATAATTTTATTGGTGGAAAGTCTGTAGCAAAGTTGAGGCTCTTTTCTGAGTTTCGCATACATCCGGTTAGTACAATTTGATGTACGGAAGTATGAAAAGGCCGTTTTTAGCCATTTTGGAGAGCTGAGAAACAGTGTTTTTAATTAGTATAGTGTCTTAACGATGCGATTCCGTCCTTGTCAGAACGGTGTTTTCATTTCTTACATTGGTACAAAGGGCATGCGTGGAATAGTTTCGTTTAAAACGTATTTCCTCACGCATTGTAATGTATTTGAAGCGCGCGGTATTTGTCGTGCGTCAGACTAGCTAGTGTTCGCAATAACGAGAAAATTTTTAGTATCTCGTAACGCGCCTCGCGTTGCGTCTATCGCGCTGTTGTGGTTCCAGTATAACAGTTCCGACTTGGGAGAGTTTTTTTTTATCCCCGCTTATATGATACACCCTCTAGGAGTTTTTAGCATCATTGGCGAGAATAAAACAGAGGGGGGAGAGGTTTAAGTGCATTAATACTGCGCTTCCTAAATTCCCTTTTTTTCCTCATAGACAAACTATGCACCTGACGTATGAACGGTGTTTTAGCGAGCCGCGCCTATTCTTTTATACGAGAAACAACTAAACCTATTCACAATTTTTTTATCTGCTTAAAGAACACACAGTTAAAACTAGGCTTCTATCATTTTAAATATGCAACATGCCTATTAGAAACATGTTTTTGGGGCCCCTCAAAATACATAGCTAAAAAACGGAATTTTTGTAGATAGCTGTAACTTTAATAATAGCACCCGGATTCGTAAAACACAACGTTGGAAGCTTGCGTTGGACTTAAACTACAAACTTTCCACAAATAAATTGCAGGGTTGCCGCTTTAAGGCTCGGTTTCAGTCGCCATATTGAATTTTGTTATTTTTCACTTTTTTTTTTTTTTTTGGAATTCTAAGAAGAAAAATGTTGAATCGTCGACTATACCGCAAATTCTGTTCACCTTCAGCTACAATATAAACATCGCAATAGAGCTAGTAGTATACAGTTAGGTCGCAGTGTGACAGGCAAATTAGTAATATAAAAAAATGCCACACATATTGCGGCGTAATTGTATGTTAACAGCTGAATCACAAGGTCTATACTGTGGCGAAATGTGAATAGAATTTGAGGTATAATCGCATATTTGACACTTTTCTTCTTAGAATTAAAAAAAAATCGAAAAACAATAAAATTCCATATGGCGGCTGAAACAGAGCCGTAAGTCCCTTAGGAAAAAGAGTAGTAGTAGGAAATCATTGCACGCCAGTTTGGCGCGCCGCGAATATAAGCGATGCTGTTATCATTGAGTGTGGAAAGCTGAACCTTATATCTTCACTGTCTCCTCCCTTCAAACATTTTGAGGGTGATAGATATGACGTTCAACACTGACATCCTTCGCCATAAATAGGAGGTCCTTCTTTCCAGCTTAAAATTCCAACAAGATGTTCATACTTAATTAACACTAGGCCATACTAGAGCCTTCAAGAATGTGACAAAACGATTATTTTGTAGTTCGTCACCAGTAACCAAAGATTGCTGTTCATTAACTGAAGTTACGAAATTTAATACGATAGTACATTGTATTTTTAGTGAAATGCTATTTTACATGCGCAGGTTTTCGAGGTGGACCATACCATATTGGCAAGTGGTATGTCCCGAAGGCAATGTAAATATTCTGAAGAGGGATTTATCACGTTGAAAATAATGATAAAATAAAATTTTTTTTAGTTTTTTTTTCCCGCTGACAATTAATTAACGACAGAAAACGAGTTATATTGAAACTACTCTTCCAGCATGCACAAGTCTTCACACTCGTTTAATTTTTCCATTTACCAAAAAATAATTTATTTTAATTAACAAAACGTTATGTTTATATCGTTTTAACATTATGCTAGGGCATTAGGGTTTAGTCACAAAATTTTATATGCGCATTATATGATGACTTTTAAACGGCGAGCAACGGTTTATGTTTTAAAATTAATATTTGCCTAATTGCATTATAATTATTTGTCGGGTGCAGTGGATTTGTGAGTTTATCGCAAGAATCTAAACAACCGAGAATAAAATTAAAAAAAAAAAAAAAAAAAAAAAAAAAAAAACTGTTACATGGCAGGTACTTGCACGTCGTTCAGAGGCTTGGAAAGACAGCGACTGCAGCCTCGCTCTGGAAAATTTAGCGTCTCAATTATCGTCAGCCAATTAAATGATTGAAGTCTGAGTGTACAGTCGCCGTTGACCTTGCGAATTTTTCTATTCTTCGGTTATCAGCTGTTAATAGCACACGTCGCCGAAGGAAGCGTAAACAAGAGGGATTGTAGGGCCGGTACGTTGGCGGCGCTGCGCGGAAGTTGGCAAGCTTAGCTATGCGGCGCGCCCCGCCACAGATGCTCCAGCTCGTCTGCTGTGGCTGTGCGTGGCTCGTGTCGCTGTTGGCATTGCTGTACCTGTTGTTCGCGCCGCCGTCTTCTGCGCCAGACGCCGGCCATGGTAAGATCACCACCAGCGTCTGTCTTCGTCGAGCGTCGAGACGCCCCCTTGTTGCGTCTGTCGCGCGCCCTGGACGACCTGATGCGCCACAGCCCTGCCCAGCCGGGTCTATTATTGGCAGCCGTGGCAGGCGTCCCGCTCTTTCTTTATTATTACCTCCGTCTCTGCTGGCGTGGCCAGTGTTGCCAACTTAGCGAATATTCCGCTACATTTGCAGGTGACATTTAAGGCCATATATTGAAGAAAGTTAATGTTTAATGGGCAAACGGGAATTTAGATGGAATATAATACAATTTTAAAAATCGGATTTTTTTATGTTAAAACTCAAAATGATTAATTAAACGTGTTATCATATAATACAAATTTTATATATAAAGACATAATGTATGTTTTGGGGTTGTACATTCTTAATTGTCTTAACAATTTTGGCAACTTTTTCTGCATTTAGCGGAATTTATATGTCGATTTGGCGGACATTCGCTTTTGGAATTGGCAACACTGGACTTGGCTCGTTTCACGCCCGGGAGTAACACTCGCTGCCAACCTCCGCGAAAGAAATGTTCCCTGCAGCGCGGGCGGGTGGCAGGAATGCAATTAGCCATCTTGTGGTAATTTTATTTTTTGCAATTATTGTAGATTTCTGTTTAGTTTTTGTACGTCAAGTTATATTCTTCGTTATGTCAGTGCCTAATGTACAAAAATTGATCAGAAATAAATATTAGAGCAAACATAATACTGTTACTACTCACTGAACTGTTTTCATAATCACCGACGGCAAACGTTTACAATTTTCAACCATCACACGTAGCTGCTGTAAAGTATCCGTTAATGTACTACTTGTCTGAGGGCCAATTTTTGTTGTTTTTGTGTATTTGTAAGTGCAGTGTCCCCGACGGGGATGCAATAACGTAAAACCTTACCCCTTCCCCAATAAAGCGGGTAGTGTGTTGGTCCCCCCTCCCACCCAGGAAAATTTGTATTTCAATGTGCAAAATGATAATGTGTAGTATTTAAATATTGAATGTACAGCTGGTGTATTAATGTGTATAATATACAAGTTGTATCAGTACAGCGGTTACAAACTTTCAGGAAAGATTGTTTTTTCTCCACTTGTTCGTGTTCTTTCTTTTTTGTGTTTTGTGTCGTCACTACCGCGCCAGAAAAGGTTTCCGACCATGCGTTACTATGTGATTTCCCGTCGTTGGGTATACTGTATCTCTCCTGAAAGTTTGTAACATCCTATATAAACACGCATATGTAAGATACAATATATAAGTGTGTTCACCCAATACCTGTATTACTTTAATTTAGAATTTTTTCTTCGGTTGTATTTATTTAATTATTTTACTACGGGTAACGGGAAGCCTCGACATCAATGGACCTTCTCTCCACGACCGCACCCCTGTGCGGTCTCGCGTTTTGGGATTTTTGGTTATATCTTCCGTTCGTTTATATTATTTCCTGTAACTGGAGAAGGTGAATGAATTTCAGACTGATATCAGAAAACAAAAAAGGTTTCCAATAACCTCCGTTCTTGAATTCGAGCACTGCAGAGTGCGCGTTTGAGCGAAGACATTTTGGTCAGCGCTTAACATCGAGGTCTTTAGCGCAGGTGGGGGGTGACATGAGGTGAGCATGGAGCAGCGCCGGAATGATAAGGGCGGGGGAAACGGGAGATCCCCGAGAAAACCCATCGACCAACGGCATCATCCGGCACGATTCCCACATGTGAAAATCCGGGGACCGACCCCGCCGGGAATCGAACCCGGATCGCCTTGGTGGAAGGCGAGAGGTCTGACCCCTCGGCCACCGCGGGCCCTGTGCGCGTTTTAAATCCAGGAAATAGTCATCCCTCTTAGGCATCACCATACGACGTATCGGTATGCAGAAGTAGCTGATAAGTGCCGAGTCCAGTGCCCCCCTGCAGACTGCTGTGCTGGTCTAGGCGTGTGAGAAAATTATCGCAGCCCCTATCCAGAATTAAACACCTGCTGGCTTGCAGTCGGGCTGCTACACCCGCGCAGTTATTAGAGCAGACGCTGAAATGAGGTGGTGTTGGCGGGCAAGGACAGAGGAAGAATGTTGGCACGTTATGTTGGGCTCCACCTGGGGGCCTGTTCTGTTACGTTTTCAGTCCCTCATACGATCTTTGTACGAATACTGTTATTACTGTGCAACTCTATATTAAGGTTGTTCAAGTGCGACAAAATCATAATTTATATTTTTATAAAATATTGTTAGTTTTGTAGACGATACTTGTGAATGTATTTTCTTCTTACAAAACAATTTTAGCTCTCATAGTTTTCTCATAACGGTTCGTCAAAGTCAAAATTTGCTTGTTTTCCTGCCATGCAAACCATGCAAATAATCAACAATCTTAAATGAAATAATTCACAGTGAACTTACATCCCATGAGCTATGCAATAAAACATTAAAAAACCCACAATGCCATATTTTGGATATTTAAAAAAATCACAGAGGTACAAAATAATTTGCAAAAATTCAACGTTTTAAATTTAAAAACAGTACGCGGGCTGATGTTTTATTACATAGCACATAGCATGTTATTTCACTGCGAATTATTTTACTTACATAAATCATCTGGTTTTCACTACTTGCATGGCAGCAGAACATGCAAATTTTGACTTTGACGCACCTTTATGAGAGAACTATACCACTAAAAATTGTTTTGTAAGAGGAAATTGCTGTCACAAGTATCGTCTACAAAACTGGCACTATTTCATATAAATATATAATTATGATATTATCGCACTTGAACACCCTTAAAGTCTCTAGACTTACTCACTAGCCTATATTACTCCTTTGGGGATCGGAGACGCAGTTCAGTGCTCCACCAAGGGGTTTAGTGGTCACGGGTAAAGTCCATTGCGTGATCTCTCCCCAGACACCGTTAACAAAATTATATATATGATGAGTTTGAATTCTACTGCCAGACTTTGTGGGGAGATTCGTTATGCAAAATAAGGTAGGGTTTACGTTTAACAGTTTGGCTGGAAAAGCATATTAAGGGCGTTACGACGACATGAAAATGGATGTGCAGATTCGATTTTAATGAATTCATCGAAAACCGCTGGAGGTATCGCAAGAAAGCATAACGGTACGTGTTGTTTTCTGACGACATGATATTGGTACGAATCAACCCCCTTTGTAGGAAAATGGGGTATGCGAGATTGCGATCCTATGACATTTCATGCCCGCAATATTGTCTCGTGGTTTGATGGCTGTTTGTGTTAAACAACGAAAAAGTCGCCTTGGTAAAACACCCACCGGCCAACAGTCTGCCCAAAAACAATGACCGACGAGTTGCAGGTAGATTGGAGTGGCATTCCCCAACGCCTGTGTGGTTATGCAACTTATCAGGCACTGCTACTACAGGGGTGTCGGTGGTCAGGCGGCCACGTCTCTTAACTCCAATGTAGGCGATGCGGGTTCGATACCCGGTATGGAGCATGTGTAAAAATCCGATGGCCGCGTCGGTAAAATACCCTCCGGCGAAATGTGTACGCAAATCTGCGACCATTAGTATGGTGGAAAGGAGGTGGGAGAGTGCAACTTGTGTGGCACTCCTCGTGCACTCAGAATGGCGTGCTGTAGAGTCGAATGCGGTACATGTGATGTTTGAAAACTGTTTTCCGACAGCGCTGGAAAACGCTGGTTGTGTTCGTGTTTGTGAAGGTGGAGGCCGTGGTCTGTGTTGTTATGGAACGCTATTCGTGGCTTGAACTCGCCAAAATGCTTCTTGTGTATGGCGAGGTGGGGGCTAATGCACAAGCAGCACAACGCTTGTACAGAGAGCGATACCCGAACGGAAGGCTGCCTCATCACACAATATTTACTACACTGCACCGCCGGTTGCGGGAGACTGGCCACATGGATGTGACGAGACCATATGCTAGGCGTCAGCACCATGTACGAAAGGTACGTATCGAACAACAAGTGCTGCAAGTAGTTGAAAGCAATCGAACCATCAGTACGCGTACTGTAGCCAACAAGCTTAACATCAGTCAGCGTACTGCTGTGCCGGTATTTAACGAACAGATGCTACATCCATATAATTTGCAGAGGGCGCACAGTATTGGGCCGGCCGACTTTCCGAGGCGACGCCGTTTTGCAGAATGGTTCCTGCAACAATTACAGATGGTACATGGTTTTGAAACAAACATTCTCTTTACGAACGAGGCGTTCTTCCAACGGGATGGGATATTAAATTCGCGCAATAGCCATGTATGGTTAGATGTTAATCCGTATGCCACATTTACCCGCAGTCACTAGCAATGATTCGTCGTCAATGTGTGGGTTGGTATCATTGGTGATTAGTAGGGCAACCCCGCCTCGATAGACACAGGTATCTTGTGTCCCTACAGGAAACTCTTCCAGAGTTATTAGACGACGTGCCATTGCAAACAAGACAACGAATGTGGTTACAGCACGACTGTGCCCCAGCCCATCGAGCGCATATCGTCCGCACGTATCTGAACAACGCATTCCCTGACCGATGGATTGGCAACGGTGGACCCATTGCATGGCCTGCACATTCACCTAACTTTAACCCGTTGGACTTCTTTTGGGGGCTGATGCGGAGCTACGTGTATGAGACCCAGGTGCTAGAAGATTTTGTTGGGCGAGTTGTCACCGCGGCTGGCAACATTTCCGACAGGCAAGGTTTCTTACATGCGTCTGGCAAAACATGGTGCGTCGCTGCGAACTGTGTGGAAAATGGAAGTTGTTTAATCGAGCCATTCTTGTAGGTGTCAGTGTTTAAATAAAATGTACGGACACACATGTACGCTTCCCACTTACCCCGCTGAACTCCCCTACATACGAATGTGGTAGCGGTGTGATATAGAGATATGGGTGGCTCTGAACAGCAATGACTGTCGAGCCATTTGGGGAAAATGGTGAACGTTATGTGTATGGAGCAACGCCAGAATGTAAGGGCTGGGGTAATGGGTGATGCCCGAGTCAACCTACCGACCAACGACATTCTCTACATGTGGCACACTGAGGTGATCCCACCGGGTATCGAAACCGCATCGCCTACGTTGGAGTAAAGAGATGTGGCCGCCTGACTGCCGCCAACCCTGTAGTAGCAATGTGTGATTAGTTGCATAACCACACAGGCGTTGGGAAACGCCACTCCAATCTACCCGCAGATACGTCGGTCATTGTTTTTGGGGAAATTGTTGGGCGGAGGGTTGTTTTACCGAGGCGACCTTTTTCGTTGTTTAACACATGTTCTTTCATAAACGGGCATCAAACCACGAGACAACGTTGCGGGTACGAAATGCCATACGATCGCAATCTCGTATACCCCATTTTCCTACAAAGGGGGTAGATTCGTACCAATATTATGTCGTCAGAAAACAGGTCTTTTAATCCTCCAACGCGTATCCTTATGCTTTTTGCGATACCTCTAGTGGTTTTCGATGGGTTCATTAAAATCGATTTTGCACATCCATTTTCATGTGGTCGTAACGCCCGTAATATGTTTTTCCGACCAAACTGTTAAATGTAAACCCTACCTTATTTTGCATAAGGAATCGCCCCACAAAGTTTTTCGGTCGAATTCGCTCTCAGCTTGTATAAAGGCGTCTGCCTACTGGTGTTCGTTTGAATGAGGCATGGCGATGTTGACCAGCTCATCTGGCGCGGTATCGCCTCTACCGCAAGACACTTAAACGGCGTGCAGTGGTACCGTAGATCATCCGCCTGACTAACACTTTCAGTAGTGACACCATATTCTTATTGGTGGAAAGTTTTAAGCTAAGTCCATTCCGTGCTTCTACGGTAGTTTATCACGAATCCTGTGAGTACGAACTTAATCGCTTGCGATGTTTACCAACGCTATGTCATAAGCTTTATCACGCATGCGTAACTGAATTCTGTCGATTAGAATAATCGTAATCGCAGGTTTTCTGTTCCGTCGCAATATTTCGACACCAGATCTTCTGGAAGCAGGTCAGAAGCAATGTTGCCAGACGGACCAGCGACGAATTCAGGAGGGGAGTTAGGGAGTCCGCCCCCTATAACCTATTTGTGTATAGTTTATCCTAAAATACTACACATTTTTAAAGTGGTGTATCGAATTTTTTGTTTAGGAAAGGCCTTAAATAAAAGTAATTTGCACATAGAAAACAAAAATTTTCCGGGGGTGAGACCCCGGAGCCCCCATTTTTTATTGACTCGGGGTGTGGGCTTAGCTACTTTTTAAGGATTTATCCCCTTCCCCCCAGAAAAACACTTAGAGCTGGATCCACAAGAAAATGTATCCATGCAGAACAGACAGTAAATATTTGGTGCTCTGCATAGATCCATGGTACCGAAAAAATCTAATTGTCTTTCCATTTTTTCGTATATAATTTCTACTAGTAGCTTTTAGAATAATTATTATTTTAATTTTACAAACAGTTGCTTGTTCTGTGTATAACCATCAAGTCTGAAAACTTTTGTGATGTTACTAAACATTTCATTTGGCGGACTAGTTACTTAATTTTTTTCAAATGAAATAATTTTATAAAATGTAACGCAGTGTCTGTATTGAATTGGTTTTAATTCAGACGTATTGTTGATAAGTATTATATTTATAAACCGAATTTCAACCACTTTAAATATACCTACAAGACTGGGAAAAAATGTTTTGACGATGACTTTTACAAGTTCCTACGTGTTCAAACACGCCATTTTTCACTGCGTTCATCTGCTCGATGACATGAGGTCGTCGATGATATAATCTCTAATTCAAAGCATGACTTGTCTGAGGAAATATTGTCAATGTTGAAAATAGCGACAGAGCTATTGCCGCATGCAGACGTTGCGCTGCATCAACGGCAGTGATGAAGCAAGTTTTTCAACCAGACGTTGATTACCGTGAGATGAAGTTTATTTGTGTGCACGTCTTAAACATGTACATGTGGTTACTTTTTTAATGTACAATCCTTTGTACGGCTGGTACACTACAAAAAACACAACTCCTCACGGAAAGAGCGACTACTTGGATAGCAGAAGAGTAAAAATTTTCCGCTACAAATACACATACTGAATTAGAATCAGTAAAATTTCAACACATTCAGTAAGTTGCAAGCTTTTTCGCTGCTGAATTTGTTGTTTTGTGAATGTTGATAGTTAAAATGTGTGAAAACAACAAATTTGGACGGTGGAATGTACAAGTTAATTTGTTTTACTAATTACTCAGTACAATTTTTACAAATAAATCTGTCTTTTGAAAACTACAGTTTAATTATGCAACCAAAATTTAATTACCTGTCAACAGTTTGACATAATTGTAGTCAACAATTTTTTTCCAAAGTAAGCATGCAAATAATGTTTGTTTGCTAGTTTTTTAAGTGAAGTATGGGTTTTGATAAGTTACATTTTAATGGACAGTAGTAGTGCAACGTTTATCTCTGCTACTAATTCGTTGCTTTTCGTATTTACCTGCACGGTAATGATACTGTTCGAGGAAACAGTTAGTATTATACTTGCAGTAGGTCAAATAAATAAACGATTGGTTGTATTTATTTGGTGACGTATGGTTTAGGACCCGATGTGCCAGAGTACAGGAGTCGCTACTACTGAATATTAAATCTCCTTTTATGCTATACAAGCATAACCGATATTTTATAGCCCAATCTATAAAATCAATTTCGCACCGACTTCTTAAATTCGCGAGGCGTCACTTTACGTATGCGTGTCTACAATAAAAACAATGATGCCTAGCCAACGTCTTTCGCGTCCGGCACCCGAAACAAGAGTATCTATATTCAATATTATACAAAATTGATGCCTAGCCGACGTCTCCCGCGTCCGGCACCCGCGGTAAGAGTATCTATGTTCAATAGTATACAAAACTGATGCCTAGCCGACGTCTCCCGCGTCCGGCATCCGCGGTAAGAGTATCTATATTCAATAGTATACAAAACTGATGCCTAGCCGACGTCTCCCGCGTCCGGCATCCGCGGTAAGAGTATCTATATTCAATAGTATACAAAACTGATGCCTAGCCGACGTCTCCCGCGTCCGGCATCCGCGG